>JAHWFO010061151.1:0-15352 GCA_023313115.1 Rhysida immarginata
TTACTTTCTGTTCATCTTTTAAGCATTATTGACATCGGCGCGCGCACGTGAAATCGCTTTGTCGACGCACGATTGCTCAAGTGCTCATAATCTATAAGCTTATTTAAGAGAGAACTGGAGCCGGACACTGTGGACGAACTTCAATAAAGATAACAGGAAACCACTGATCCACATAAAACTTTTAATAGGTCGTATGCACATTTCGGCAGCCATGCTGCCTTCTTCAGCGTACACAAGGATTTTGATCAGAACAGACAAATCTTCAGGCTGCCGAAATGCGCATACGTCCTATTAAAAGTTTTATGTGGATCAGTGGTTTCCTGTTATCTTTATATAAGCTTATTATTAAGTAGTGGGATAAGCTTACTTATCTGTTTTATTTTACACACGATTTGAATCACCCTTCACCATTTTTACATTTTGTGAGATAGAAGGTTGAAATTCGGAATGTAGCTTACTAAGGCCAAGTGCACCTTCACTATTTAGTTTGGTTTTGAATACCCCACTAAGGTAGGAGTTTTGGGGGTGAAAATTAGAGGGGACCAAAAGGTCTAGGTGTATTTATTCATATAAAGGAGTGAAATTCGATATGCAGATTCCTATAAGCAAGATCTCCATTATATAAAGATTTTTTTTCCCGAGGTATCTATGCCTTTTCGACTCGGTGACGGAAATGCATCGAAAAGATGGGGAGACTACATAGACTACATAGTGTACCAACTCTGTCTGCAATAAAGGAGCTGTAAAAAATATTTCCGGTTTTCATTTGACTGACCCTCGTAATTAGAATAAGAATGGAGCTACTTTTTGGTTTTATAATGTTAGTCCGTCCCCTTTATAATTTCTACATTTTTTTGAGGTAGAAGGTTGAAATTCGGAATGTAGCTTACTATGGGCATTCCATCTGCACTATTTAGTTTGGTTTTGGTTGGTATACGGAGGTCGGAATTACGGGGGTGGGATTCAGAGAGTGCAAAATATCTATGTGGTATTTAGGTACGTAAAGGCGTAAAATCCAGTATCCAGATACCTCTAAGCATGATCTACATTACTATGAAGTTTAGGCTCAATTGGAAAGTTCTTTTTAAAAGAATTATAACAATGAACATAAAATGATGATGCAATGACAGAATATTCGTTTCCAAGAATTATTAATAATGAACAGGAAATGGATATAATAGACGATATAGATAGGGCAGTCTTTCTCCCACAAAGTTCCATTCTATCCCCACTATTGCTCATTTTATTTATAAATGATCTCCCCTTTGCACTTTCCCCCTCCCATGTATTCTATATGCTGATGACGGAACAATATCTTTTGCCGATGCCACACTAAATTTAATTCAAGTAACATTAATAAAAGTAACATTAAAAGTAGATGACGTATTTATGGCCTTTGTTGTAAAAACTACGATCTAAATATATATATTTGTTGTTACGAGATACGTATCTGCGAAATTTCATCGACAATAAGATTCACAATGGAAATAGAATCCGATGAAAAACTGCTTTTTTTTTGGACTTAACCGGTACGAAGGAGTGCAAAGGACCTTCGGAATCATGAACTGCAGTGCCAAAAATTCTATCAGATTGTATATTTATCTATGCAAACAAAGATAAGTTTAAACGCATTCTCAAGGGGGGGAAAAGGTTAGGGTCTCAGAACTTTAAAGAAAGAAAATTCATAAGAAAGATTCACATTTATTAGAACACTGCTAAAATATATGAGATGCAAATTTAAAAAAAATAAGAATTACCTTCAGTTAACCATCTCTTGACTTCACAAGCATTCAAATAATATTGATGGTATGTATGTGTTCCAGTGGGATCGGATTTGCGGCGGTGGCAGTCACTTGGTCCTTAGAAACATGGCATGTGATTTATTATACGTTCGGAAATGATGAGAAAGGAAAGAAAATACGATATTTTTTAGATTTTTTACATATTACGTTTGAGAAAATCAATTTATTTATTAAAAATAAACTTGGGTAGAGGTAAAAAGTGCAGATAAAGGGGTAAAAATAGATGACTTGCTTTATCCTACTCGGGAGGCGGGGGGGGGGGGGGGGGAGAATTAATTTCGTTTGAATAAACGTATAAATGTATTTCTGCTTCACTGCTAAAGCTCCTCCTTGGAATGTTTACAAGATTTTATTCATTCTTGACGAATCAATTGTTCTATGACATGCCATTATTTTGGTATTCTTTACGGTCACTGTTAAAGCGCGTGAATTCGAAAAAGGGGTCCACGAAAAAGCCTCAAAAGTTGATACAGCCGAGCTAAGACTTTGATGGTCATATTTCTAAAAACATAATTTGAAACAGTTAAACCGTTTTCAAGTAATCGTGCAAACGGCGGATGGTCGGACGACCGGAATAACCTACAGTCCAAGCGTGCATTTTTATAAGTAGCTTTTTGCTAAAGCTCCTAATAAATAGCGAATTCTGGAGTAGATTTACCACTACCAACCGAACTACCCTATTTTCGATGATCACGGAACATTACATCAACGGACAAATGGACCATGACTAACCTACTCTGAAGAATAATAATAATACTATCCTGAACTCTAACAAACATTTTATAACAAACTGATGTATTCCCAACAATTTTCTATATTTTTTATTATTTTTCCTAATTATACTTTATTCCATCTGGAATGCATATAAATAAATAACTAAATAAATAAATAAATAATTTAAAAATCAGTTCGTCACACATCATGTTGTCTGAAACGTTTTCAATGCTTTAATTCGTCACATTCATTTCGCTCAGTATCATTTTGACACTCAAGCCAATTTGACTACTTCCGTTCGTTTAGTCAAGTCATTATATCCGTACGCCCCAGAATCGATTTGACTCAGTAGACTGGACAGATTCTGCAAATTACATTGAAATCGTCACATTCATTTCATCCCAGAATCGTTTCGCCACTCTGTCGAATCGACACATTCTGTTCGTCACGTTCACTTCGTGACTTCACGTATTCAGTCAGCTACAAAGAGGTTTATGAATTATTAAAATGTAGCCGTGATACTCGTAGTTCCTTGTTCGAATCCAGGTCGCGGAATTTTTCTTTTTTTTTTTCATTAATATCTTTAGCTTAGGTTTGGAGAATTAAATCCAGTTTTAATTGTTACTTACGTTCCAATTATGTTTAATGATTTAATTAGGTGGAACCCCAAAAGTACAATCTACTTAATCCCGGATAGCGTTGCGCTCATTATTTTTGTTATAACTAAATCAATGTTAAATGTGTGGGCGACATTGAAAGTACACTTGTTATGACGATAACAGAAACTGAATCGCTCTTTCCAGTAAAATCTTCTGTATGAAAATTGATTTCCAGTGATTTTATTTGCGATATCGTCGTACAGCATCCAAGTTTCTCACCTTATCTTATCATAGTATGCTTCGCCTTATCGATCTGAAGCCCCGGTGTTTCAAAAAAAATTTAATTTCGAACTTCAAAATCTAGACAATGCTAAGTCCTACTGAGATAATTTTTATATATAAAACTACCCTTCATATCCGCTGTTGCTTGTGTTTTAATAAAAAAAAAAAAAAAAAAGCTGTGAACTAAAAACTAAACAGTGAAAACTAATATAACTGAAAAAAATTTTCAAAAACAGTTTTTAATTAAAAGTATTTATTCTGTTGAACAAAGCAAAAAACTTAAGTTAAACACAAACCCATACAAAAGAAGGAATTAGTTCATGCAAAGCTTCCAAATAAATAATGTTCTTAGTGAAACCTTTTTGGTTAAAGTAGATCTAAGGATTATGTGGAATGTCAACACGTGAGCAACCAACATATAGCTGTCCATGAGAAAGTCAAGGAGATTTTATATCAAGTCCAACAACCTTAAGAGATTGTCCTGAGACTTGTTGATTGACATAGCGAAACTGAGCTTAAGAGGAAATTGCAGTCTCTTGAACTGAAATGGCAAGTCTGTGTCTGATGGAATGAACACAATTTCAGTTTTGTATTTCCCTGTGATGACCATAGTCATGACCTCGATAACATGAGGTTTCATGCTTTTCATTACTAACCTTGTTTCATTGCACAATCGTGGAAGGTCCAAGTTTCTCAGAAGCATGACTTAGCTCCTATTTGGAGGAATAGGTTGTGCAGTGGCATTCCAGGTGGCTGGATAAAGTTTAGAAACTCAGATGAAAACTCTACAGCTTCATCCTGATTGACAACAGTGTCAATAGATCGGAAAGAACTTGCTGTTTCAGGTAATATTTTTAGCAGATCTAGATGAATTTTTTCTAGCAGATTCAGTGTGATTTTTTCGATTTCATCATTGTGGAGCCAAAATCGCACGCTCACACAAACAGGTGCAGTCTTAGTAGTTGTAGTTCATGCTAGAAAAGACTTTTGCCTTGAGCTCATCTATTGTGCCAAACATCTGTTGACATGTGTAGGGTTTCTGGGGATAGTATTCATAGATTTATGGTCGAGTAATTTATTATAATTATGTTAGGTAAAAGACTGCGCCAGTGAATTATACTATTCACAAAGTTTATGATAATTTAGGTTTATCCCACTTACATAAAAGATACCTCCGCTTAAACAGGCCCGGCCTAGAGGAAAGAATAGGCACTTAGACTGACTTAACAATTTAACATATAATGTTTATTCAATGTTCAACAAATGTATATAAAACAATATTGTATGGAAGATAATGCAAATGATAAAGATAATTTAAGATATGAATTTCAACTTGGTCAAGCTCCAATTAAGATTCAAATAAAATAATACAATATGTAATTAAGAAATGACTTGTGGCAATTTGACTAATTATACGTTTCAATGAGTAATCACAGTTCCAAATAATAACTTAGTAAGTAAATCGTGTGACATACAACAGAATGACTATCAATTAAGGACTCTTTTAGACTAGACTTATACGACAATGATCAAAAGTTCTGGGTATAACAATAATGATAAATTAGCAATAGCAATATGTAAATTAGGTATGAATGTAATTCTCAATTGTTCAATTATATAATTTATATCTCAAGAAATTCGGGTTATACTGAATTTAAATTATACAGTGATAACAATGTTCAACAGGAACTCTAATCTGTAAATAGTTCTATTTCTCTCAGAATGTAAATTACAAATTTGGCTTTAATAGCTCCGAAATAATAATGAATGTAAACCACTGACTGAGTTACGTTATAATTGTCCTTCCCACTGTTTGATAGAATAATCCCTTCCCAAAATATGAATGTGATATATAAAATAGAAAGAATGAAATCAGGTGAGGAATTAAAGAATTGGCCATGAGAGACATTAAATTGGAAATGGGCTATACCGTGTCTTCTCAATCTGTCCGCTCTTGGATCTCTCTCGTCCTCTCTGCTACAACAGCTTGGCGGGAGTGGGGTCGTCCTCGTCCAACGAAGTGGCTCACAGGAAGATCGTCTCTGGCTTCTTGTACTGGATCTGGGTACTCCACGGGGCTCAGTACACATTCTTGCAACATCCCTCGCAAACCATGAAATTATTGGAATTGATGACGCTGGTTCTTAGCTCGATAGAAACTCTTCAAAAACACCTCGATAACGCGAGCTAACTAACATTTCAATCTGACGGTTACATTTTCATAAACTACAACTCAAACTGGATTAATACTAAAATTTAAAACTTCCCATCTGGAATCCTAGGATTACCAGATGGAGGCCGAATCAGTATATAAATTTATGAGTCATTCGACGTACACTCGGCTACGGGAATCGTTACATTGCTACTGACTAAAATCTTTCACTTAGCATAACTGACAAAACAATTTCGATTTTCGACAACCAATCAAACTTCGGCATCCACGTGATCATTCCCTGTCTCCTTTCTCTTTTCAAAATCCAAAGTTCAAATCTTACCTTCTCTTTCTCGTTGTCTTTCTATCCATATCCTGTTCTCAAATTCGTTTCTTGTTTACTTAGCTAATACTGGCAATACTCTTTAGGTCCTTGAAAACAAGACCAACAACTAAAACAATGAGATATAAAATGAATCTCACTTTCTCCCCTTGCGACTAATGCCAAAAGTGACACTAAAAACGATTCTTAACAAGCGCAGAAAAAAGAAATAATTAAAATAATAAACTTTATTTAATTCTACTCTTAAGTTAAATCCTTCTAAAACTTTATAAAACCTTAATTCCGAATCTAAATAGACAATTATGAACGCGAGTATAAAATAGCTCATCTACATAAATAATCTGAATATTCAAATTCTAGCTAATTAATTCTCAAAACCTTACAAATACCTCCCCCTACAAGAAAAGCCTCGCCCCAAGGCAGTACCTTTATCTGAAATCCTCTGGGCGGTCTTGTTTCTCCGCAGCATCTTCCATGATGAAGCGAGACAGATCGAGTTGACGCCGGCAAGCCTACATCTCAAATGGCAACTAGGGAACTTGAAAGAAATTCATTTAGTATAATGCAATATATACTTGTTACCCAATGTCATCTTACACAAAAGAAATGGTTTAGTTAATCAATTTGGTTAGTGTGAGTTAATTTTTAAGTACTAAATAACCAAAACACAATAATAAAAGATATACGCAAAGATACCAAAAATATTATAACTCAGCTTTCTACCTAGGATTACTTAAAAGATATAATCATGGTCTGATAGGCTTTTTCAAAGGTTTGTGCACAATACTGAAATTTTCTTATCACACAGTTCGAAAGTTCTTAACACTCTATATAGTTCTTTCTCGATACACAGTTCACTAAAGTTCAAACACAACATAAAGTTCACTGGAACTCACTGAATACGGGAATTCAATACTATGTTAGAAAACACAAAGCAAAATATCACTTAAGAAATACTTCAAAGTACTGGATAGTTTGTGGCACAAACTTGCTTCCTGAACAGGGAAAGTCATAAAGTTCAAGTTTCTTCTCTTCCGCGTTGGATCTCCGGTTTCTGGATCAGGAACAATCTCAGGCGTCCTTCACTGGCATCGTCTGCCTTGAGGGTGTGGTCCTCAAGCGTCAGTTGACGTGCGGTGTCGGTTGACTCGGGAGATTCGTCAGGTTTTCCTAAAAGCCAACTCATTCCAAATGTCTCGGCCAATTTAAAAATTTTTTATTAAAGAATAGAAAAAGAATTGAGAATGAATGGAGTAAATGTTGTATTCCCATATATATTTTGTTCAATGTTTAAATGTGTTCGATACTAAATTTCTATTCAAAGCAATGAATAAATAGATTAATAGGTGCATGTAATCTTTTACTAATTCTAATTTTCATATAAATGTATTCGCACGCAAAATCGGTATTGTGTCGAGGAAGGGGGGTTCGGAGCTCTTAAACAACTCTTGGACAATAGCTCAAGTACAACAATAACACATTAATAGCTAAGCACCCGCCATCCCGTCTTGTCATCTGTAGTGAGCAAGGGGGTGACATTTACTTATTATTAAGCTGGAGAGTAGATAGGCTAACCCATAATTTAACAAAAAAATCAATTCTAAAATTAAAATATCAACTTAAAAAGATTTATCACATATCTTAAGTGTGCATCGATTGCTAATATATTGTCTGGAATAAAATGTAAACATCGTATAATCTTGTTCAATTTATCATTCGTGTAAAATTTCTATTTCTGATAACATTTCTCTTCATTTATTTCTTTATTCCAGGAAGTTAGATTCTCCCTTCAATGCTAATCCGGGAACAATAGTTAAGACAGGTTCCATTCACAAGGAAAAAGGGTCGACTGGGTTTGTTAGCTTTCTCCGATTATCTAGGTCACCAGCTGGTCAAGCTTATCAAATGGAATGTCGGGTATAAATCTTGAGAGAAATAAAATTTTTCAAACTGTTTCTTAAGTAATAATAATCAATAAACTCTAGAGGAGTGAGGATTTCTTCATTAAATTCCTATTTAGGTCATGAATTATTATCTTAGTCTCATAATCGGAAATTTCTCTTAAAACCGAAAGAAAATTTAACTTCAGTTGTATATGGTCTCAATAAATGGTGTTATTTCCTGAGGCTCTTCCTGTTCGGCCTTCCATTACGTTCTCCCGCTCGGACCAGCCGAAAACAAAACAACGTATTATTCATACACTGCCACAAGGAATATTACCATCACTATTAAACGTTTCTATTAGGAATGAAGTGTTTGTTTCATGTGACTATTTTAATAATGAGAAATATATGCTTGTATAACTATAAGATCGATCTGGCGTCAAGGGGCAAATGGAGAACAAAGACTTTGAAATGAATGTATCTGCGATGTGCACTTCGACTTACGCTATTGTAACAAGGACTGGAATAATGTATACTGCTCATTCTGGGCTGGATTCCATACGGATCCAGACATCCAGGTAGGCCAAATATTTATTTACCAAGATTTAATTTCTGCTTAACTACTCTGAAAATATTACTGTTCCAATGCTAAACGGTCTCTTTGATCTTTCTTAGGAATGAATATCGGATTGGCTCAGATCTAAACGAAAAATACAACTCTGTTTCAAATGCAGCTGTGCATGTTGGGAACTAATAATAAAGTTTATAACTTAACATTAGAATGGGCTACAACTCCTCAATTTGTCTTGCAAAAAAAAAAATTTTAACTTCTTAAATATGATTCAGGGATCTTTAGCTCCTTTACGTGTGACCTCTACAATCTATCCATGTGTATACAAAATAATAGGGTTCATTAAAGATACAAAATTACTATCGCGTAATTAATAATCTATACCCTTTTTTAAGTAGGTGACTTTACTGTTAAATGAAGTGTTAATGAGGATATGTCTGCTAAAATACTTCCAAAATGTTATAGCAATCGTTTCTTCTGATTGTTCTTATGATGTCGATGCATAATTTTCCACGTAAGCATTAGAGTAATTATAAATATTAAGGGACAATAGAATTCAAGTACTGGGGTAGGGTAGCTAAGCCTACCTCCGAACTATGGAATTCAACGTCATAAAATCTACTCACTGATTCGGGGTTATCTTTCTCTTGCTCTCTGTTACTCTAAAGAGGGTTGAAGAGGAGGGGCGACGTCTCGCGACCTCTCTACAACGTCTTCTAGTCCGCTCCCGTTTGGCATGCTCAAGGGGGGACTTCTCCAATTCAGCATCTTTATGGGCTTTCTCCAATCTGCTTAAACACGATATCTCTAAGGGACTGGCATGCTAAGGCCTTATAATTATATCTCCAGGTGTATGAATCACATTTCTTCACTCGGGAAAGCAATCTGTCTTGTTTCACAGTTTCTGGGTGATTGCTCGATTCTGTAATTCTTAATTTCGCTCCAACCATAAGAAAATTTTTCGGGAACTACCCCTTCGACACAATACTGTGACTTAATTCTAAATTGTTTGTTAAGCTATAACGAAGCGCACACGCTCGCATGAGCAACATTATTAAATGCCAAAACTAGTCTGAAAAAACAGTAATCAACAGCTTCTTCGGGATGACCATGAAAAGGGCATCGATTGTAATTCAACTCCTCAAAAAAAAATTTATATATATATATATATATAATACCATGTCTAGGTCGCTACCTCCCAAAAGTTTGCACCTGTATCCCACTAACCTTAGTAGTAGGTAACAAGCAACTCCAAAAGGCAACGGCTTAACGTTTAACTAAACAGTTTAATTTTCTAATGATTAATATCACAAAATGTTGCTATTACTTCTGTACTACAATATCTACATCACTAAATATTCCATAGTCATAAACTTCAACTCTCTGGAATCAATACGATTCAAAGTCAATCCAAGGGCCATAATAATGTTAATTATAAGGTAAGTTTCTCATAATGTAAACACAAAGAAACTACAACGCAATTACTGCTCCACTCCTGTTCTGCGCGTTATCCTTGGGTAAAACCTAAATGCTCGCAGACTAAGGCTCTAATTATCTTACAGATAAGTTCTGAGAGGGGAGGGGTACCAACAGTCTCCGTAGAGGCTGGGGCGGAAAGGGTTTCTATCAGGGCGGCGACTTTATGGCGTTCGCCGGAGCTCGGTACTCGGTTGTCTTCATTCAGACGAACTTCTTCCCTTTCCACGGGTGCTGGTTGTCTCAATAACTCGTCAATAACGTTAGTGTCATCTCCAGGTGGGTTTCTTTCGAATATTTCAGTGGTTCTTTTATCTTGAACGGACGGCAAAACCCAAGGTATTTCGGGAACACTTCCTCTCGAACGCAACATATACGGATGGGAGGGGGGTGCATTTACTGCTCTCCCGGCCTCATTGCTTCCTCCTGGGACGGGTGGTGGCCTCGCAGGCTCCACGTTCGGCTCGGCTTCTGGCATCGGATGGGGCGGTAGGAACGAATCCTCTTCGGGACAAGTCGACGGCGCCTGGGGCTCGGACTCATCTTTCCCTGCGACGTGGCTCTTGGGGCAGGTCTCCTATCTTCGGCTTTATTCGGTTTGCATGGACGACCTTAGTTTTTCCCGTTTTCACATGTTTGATCAGGAAGTTAACTGGAGAGTACTGGTCAATTATCTGATATGGTCCCTCATAAGTAGGGTGCAATTTCTTTACCAATCCCGGTTTAATTTGTGGAACTGCTAAATATACGAGGTCGTCAACCTTAAATGAATAAGGCTTGTGACGCTTATCGTGATATTCTTTTCTTTTCTTGTCCTGTTCTTCTCGAATTTTGTCCACAAGATCGAACGCATTTTTGATGCGAGCTTCAATTTCGTATCCGTATTTTTTGTCAACACCATAATATGGCCTTCTCGGTGCGGTGATTATATCACCAGGGAGGATGGGATCTCTCCCGTAAAATAACAGAAAAGGGCTTTCGCCTAAAGAAGAATGTGGACTCGTGTTATACGCAAACATACAGAACGACAGCCATTCTGGCCAGTCTCTTTGACTTTTTTCAACATAATGACGTATCATCTGTATTAAGACTTTGTTTAGTCTTTCGACAATTCCGTTTCCGGCGGGATGATACGCTGTGGTGAACAGTTTTTTAATACCCAATATCTTGCAAACTTCTCGTAGAAGTTCAGAAGTAAAGTTGGACCCTCGGTCGGTCAACAATTGGATTGGAATGGAATGACGATTAAAAACACTGGTGACTAATGCCTTAGCCACTGTTTTCGCAGTTTGATCCATCAATGGAACAGCTTCCGAATATCTCGAATAATGGTCTGTGACCACTAAAATATACTTATAACCTTCATAAGAGGTTGTAATTGGCCCCAAAATGTCGGCGGCAATACGGTAGAATGGATGTTTCACTGGTGGAAAACTTTGTAACGGCTGTTCTTTACGTTTAGGTCGAGCTGCATGAAGCTGACAACTTTCACATTCAGCACAATATTTCTGAATATCTGCTCGCATAGTTGGCCAATAATATTGTTTGTCAATTTTGACTCGCATCTTCTTTGATCTGATGTGTCCACTGGATGGTATATCGTGAAAAAGATACAAAACGTGGTTTCTTAAACTATTCGGAATGACAACTTGTTCCCAAATCTCCTTTCCATCTTGTGATCTTTTTATGTGATACAATACGTCTTCATCATCCTTGAAAAAGTTTTCTTCCTTGTCTGGCCAATCAGGAGGGGATGGTTTCACGCCAATGCCCTTGAAATAGTCTCGAATCCCTCTCCACTCCTTCTCTAACTGCTGTTCCCTGGCTATTTCCTGCTTACATATCAGCGGCTCGTATTCTGCCACTGCTGAGATAGGGACTCGTGAGAGGCCATCAGCATTTGTGTTTTTAATGCCGGGTTTATGTACAATGTCAAAATTAAATTCGGATAACGACAACGCCCAGCGGGCAAGTTTCGAAGTCGGGTCTCTGAGATTGAATAGCCACGAAAGAGGACGATGATCGGTTTGTAATGTGAATCTGCCTGTAAAAGTACACTCTAAATTGCTTAACGGCATACACTACTCCCAAACATTCTTTTTCGATCACCGAGTAATTCAGTTCACTCTTTTTTAACAAACGACTGCAATACGCAATAGGGTGTTCCTTTCCATCGAAGCGCTGGGATAATACTGCATCTAACACATACGAGCTAGCATCTGTTGCGACTATGAATGGTTTAGAAAAATCCGGACTTTTTAGTATTGGTGCTGAAACTAAGAGTTGCTTAAGTTTTAGGAATGCTTTCTGTACTTCATCGGACCAAATGAAAGGTTTATCTAATTTAGTTAATTCAGTTAATGGCTTTGCAATGGCACTGAAAGATTTCACATGTCTCCTGTAGTAATTTGCCAATCCCAAGAAAGATTGAATTTCTTTAACATTCTTTGGCCTAGAGAAGTTTTTTACAGCTGTGATTTTTTCTGGATCAGGAGCAATACCATGCTCCGAGACAACATGGCCTAAGAATTTAACGTCGTCATTGAGAAATTGACACTTACGAGGTTTGAGTTTAAGATTCGCTTCCTGTAACCTTATAAACAACATCATTAAACTGTCTAAATGTTCAGCGAATGTCTCATTAAATGTAATGAAGTCATCTAAGTAACAGAGAATACAGTCCTGTAGACCTCTGACTATGAAATTGGCGGCTCTTTGCCATAGCGCTGGTGAATTGTTTAAACCCATAGGCAATCGCTTAAACTGAAATTTGGCGTCCAGGGTACTGAACGATGTTTTGGCGGAATCACTAATTTCAAGTTGAAAATAGCCTTGATTCGCATCTAATACACTGAAATATTTCGCCTTTCCTAGCTGACTCAATGTTTCATTCACGTTGGGTAAAGGGAATGAGTCAACAGTTGTAACCTTGTTCAATTTACGATAGTCTACAACGAATCGATAAGACCCATCCTTTTTCTTTACTAATAAAGCTGGTGCGACAAGGGCTAGAGCTGGGTTCAATGACCTGATGTTTTAACAAGTTATCTATCATTTCCTTCATGATACCTCTCTGTGAATAAGGAATTCTGTATGGGGGCTGAGCTACAGGGGGGGATGACCCAGTATCAATCCTGTGGTGTTCGATCTTACAGCATCCCAGGTCCCACTCATGATGCGAGAATGCCCCATTAAATTCATACAACAGGTTTTCCAATGGGATCCTTTTGTCAGGTGTTAAATGATCTAAATGGAATAACTTCAAAAATGCTTCTTTTGTTAATTCTGGTTCCCTTCCTTCTTCTATGGAGGAACTTAATTCCACCTTCTCCTCCTCTGCCTCGCTCAGATGCCCAATGGTTTTATTTGCCGGTATTGTAATGGTCTCTCCTGAATAATTTAATATTCGAATTGGGATCGTATCCCTTTGCGATACTTTGACTAGTACCTTTGCTGCTAACAACCCTGACTCTGAAAGATCCTTTGGCTCCAACACTCCTATGCGCTCTTTATACTCCTGACTCGCCAACCTGCCTTCACAAACAGACTCTGAATAAGGGGGGATGGAAATTTCGCTTTTACTACGAACAGGAACGGTATCCATAAATTCTCTGATGTTTGTAATCTCCCTACAATCTATTCTCGATTGGATACCCACGAATGGGATGTCCGTATCTCTCGCCTGTATCAATCTATCGTGGAAATTGATGACAAATCCATATTTGGAGAGTGCATCTCTGCCTAATATAGCTTGATACGGTATTTCTTCTCTTCTTTTCCAAATGTAACATTTTAACACATACTTTTTGTTACCAAATTTGAATTTAATTGAATATATTCCAGTAGTGGGGAAGTTATGCCCCGTTACTCCAACCAATTTTATAGCGGGTTCTTTAACCTCGGTAACTTTATACCCCAAGTCAACAATTTTCTGTACTATATCCTCACCTAATAGAGTAACTTTTGCTCCACTATCAATCAAGAATTTTACTTTCACCTCTCCTAATGTGCCTTCAATCATTAATTCTCCGGGATCCTCCGAAATGTGTGCCATCTGTAACGTTTCTCCTATATCTGTTTCCTTCTCTTCCTTTCCTTGGGAGGGGGGCTGATCGCACGCTCATGTGTCTGAGTCGCCTTTGTTAATTTGTTTCCCCCTTTTTGCTCTTTTTGTAACCTTTCCTTGCAATAACGGATCGAATGCCCTTCTTTTGAACAATAATAACAGTTTACTCTGTGAAACGTTTTATTTACGCAATCCTTTCTTTTATGCCCTTTTAAATGGCAATTATAGCAGATGATCTCTACACGCTTTCTTCGCATGCCTTGCCCTCGCTCTGCAGTCGAACCTCGGCCTAAATGCGGCGGATTTCTCCGTGCGGGCGGTCGATAATACTCGCTCGGCCTTCTTTCGCTTACAGTGCGCTCTCGGTAGGTATTCGTGCTTTCTTTTCTACGCAATTTGTTCTCTATGCATCTACTGATTTGTTCCTCTACTTCTGGGCTCAATGACACAATGGTTTCTTTCTCAACTGGATGGAAAACATAACCTTCTAAACCCCATTTCTTAACAATTTCCTCTTCTTCCTCCACTTGTTCTATTGCTTGTTTCAAATTCTCTGGTCTCTTAAACATAACAACTCTTCTTACTGGTGGCAACAATCCTTCTACAAAATGTTCTAAAATTTTTTCCTCTAAGATTTCTTGAGCATATACACGCTTTATTTCTACTAGCGCTCCCTCTCCTACTATCTTATGCTTTGTTTTATTTTCTAGACTCTGTACCCTGGTCGCATACTGGCGGACCAATTCTTGTACACCTTGTTTACATTCTCTAAATAATCTTTCATTTTCTCCTCTAAACTCCTTTCCAAATCAGTCTTTCAATGCTTTTCTCAATGCTTCATAAGTATTTACTGATTTCATCTCTCCATCTTCCCTACAATAGAAATGTGCGTCCCCTGTTAGCTTAATTTTAGCAACATTATATCTAGTTTCCGCTCCCCAATTCATTACTTTTCCAATTTCATCTATTCGCAAAAAAAATTCCTCTGGATCCGTAGATCCATCATATGGCTTTATTTCGCCTGCTAGCGCAAATGACTGCAACACAGGGGCTTGATTCATCTTGACTTATTTTGTTAGCTTATTTCTAATATAATAATTTACCAATAGTGCCTTTCTTTCGTCTCAGGTCTTAATTTTGCTTCAATAATTACTCCACAAATGTAGGCATGTAATTAATGCTACTATTATGCCTATGTAAATACTCTTATTTGAATATACCTAATCAAATCGCTACAATATCTTGATATCCTGTCGACTGTGCCAATTTATGTAGGGTTTCTGGGGATAATATTCATAGATTTATGGTCGAGTAATTTATTATAATTATGTTAGGTAAAAGACTGCACCAGTGAATTATACTATTCACAAAGTTTATGATAATTTAGGTTTATCCCACTTACATAAAAGATACCTCTGCTTAAACAGGCCCGGCCTAGAGG
Source organism: Rhysida immarginata (assembly GCA_023313115.1). Classification (NCBI taxonomy): domain Eukaryota; kingdom Metazoa; phylum Arthropoda; class Chilopoda; order Scolopendromorpha; family Scolopendridae; genus Rhysida; species Rhysida immarginata. The sequence continues at coordinate 15,330 of JAHWFO010061151.1, forward strand.
AAAGAATAGGCACTTAGACTGAC
>JAHWFO010061153.1:0-19974 GCA_023313115.1 Rhysida immarginata
GTATCAAATATTGCCCATCACTAATGAGTATCTCATTTTATAGAAGTAAAACATTCATTTAAAAAGACATACAAGAAAAGACTTGATATTATTAAATAATACAAGACCCTTAGTTGCATTTTGTCCGGTTCCCATTTTAACCTACCTAACGATATGAAAACTAACATTTATTTAAAAAGACATACAAAAAAGAATAATTTTATAGGTCCATACAATAGGCTTGCTTAGGAGAAAGAATTAAACAGATTTGTCTCATAAGATTTGTTATACGAAATAACCTCCTGAAAACATTTTTTTTTCCATTAAGTGAATTCTATTGCCGAAAACATCTCTTTACACCGAATGTCCAAATGTCGATGAAATGAAGGCATTTCTCCGTCGATTTAATTTCCGTTCGGTCATATGTCCATCGGCCAAATGACTGGGTACCGCATAGGACAAGAGTGGGCAGCACGAAAGCCAAACTGCTCTTCCCGAAAAAGGTCATTTGCTAGACAGTGGTCTTGGAATCTGACGAGAATCGTTTTCTCCAACACTTTGGACATCGTGGGTAGCAGGCTAATAGTTCGGTAACTCGCCGGATTCGCAGGATTTTGCCCCTGCTTGGGGATACTCAACACAATAGATTGCTTCCAAGCCACAGGGAAGTAAGAAAATTTCCAGCAGACGTTAATGATATTAGTGAGATAGTCAATAAAGTTCTTCGGTAGATATATAAGGGCGTTATTAATCACCTTGTCTCTTCCTGGAGCCTTCTTCTTTTTCAGTTTACTTATGATGGTGGCGACCTCTTCAGCCTCGATACTGTTCTTCGTTAAATGCTGTGGGACTTCATCAAAGTTGACAATACCTTCTTCCACACGCTGAGACATGATTTGGTTCTCGGGCTTATCGTTGGTAGGAGTAACAAACTGCATTTTCAGTGAATCTGCAATGACTTGGGCCTTGTCCTGATCAGTTTGCACATAGTTATCTTGTGGTGTACGGAGTGGAGGAAGCGTAACATTCTTCTTCTTCTGTAAAGCTCTGACCATACTCCAAATGGAATTGTCACGAGCCGACAAGCTTTTGAGTTTTTCATTCCATCTAGCGTCGCGCAGCTCTTTTATCTCCTCTTGAACTCTTCACACTAACCTGTTGTATTTGGTTTTGAGCCAAGGTTCATGATAGCGTTGCCATAGTTTACAGGTCCTATTTCTTTCAGCAATTAGGTGTTGGATTCCAGGAGTGAGTTGGATTCGATGAGAAAGTTTATTCTCTGATGGATACTAACTAGCTTCTATGGCATTGTTAATACATCTGGTGATGTCATCAACAAGTTGATCGATGTCCTCTGTACGGTAAGCAACGTCGGGATGGTAGCCATAGTCCTTAAGAATATCTTTGTAGAGCATCCAGTCTTGATGATGTACGAGTTCCTCTCAAAAATTTATGTCAACATTGTCAAAGTTCAACGGCACAGGCTTGTGATCAGAAGAAAGGTCATCAATCGTGAAGATGTTGTACGGTTTGAAGAAACCCTTCAAGAACGAGATGTCCAAAACGTAACTATTAGGGGAGTGGTCGCAGTAGTAGGTGTCCTCCACAGGTCCAACAGCGATGATATCATCTCTACCTTGTATGTACCTATAGAGAATCATGCCATTGTAATTCTGCGTTCTGGAGTTCCAGCTTGGATGCTTGGCATTTAGGTCACCAGCCAGGACGACCAGCCAGGTCAATGGATCCTTTGGCTTTCCTCAATCGAATACCTTTTATCCGGGAAGTAGTTGGCTCTTTTTAGGTCTACTTGGAAGTCATCGAGGTCATACGTAACATCCACATTACGAATTACGTATTTCAAGACCTTCTCCGACTTCAGTTGATGCTGAATTTTTAAAATATTATCACACTTAATTCCAGAGACTAACCTGTTCTGTGTTTCTTCATCTTCACATTTAACTTTGACGGTTTCAGCTCTGCCCGTATGAACGGTAATCTTTTCCACTGGAACATGCTTCTCGAACTCAGTTAAAATCGTCTTAAACGTGACACCATGAGTCCGCACGATAATTGGCGGTACATACCTCTTCGTGATCCTATGGTCTTTATTAGCCGAGCCACCTAGTACATTCTTCGGATTCCTCATTCTAGTCGCGCTGATGACTTCTTCGTTTACTCTGGAGATGGTCTTTAGGTTATCGATCCTCGTGCCTTTTCTGAATTTTTTATTAGCAGCATCAATCCAGGGACTGCTATCCACTTCTTCATCGGTTCCATCAGAGTGACTTCTCTTATAGCCAGCGTTTGTCGAGCAGTCACTATTTTCAATTATATCCATAGACTCTAAACTTTTAGCACAGGCAGTATTATTAAAAACATTACAAACCTTGCTTTTATCGACGGGTGTACTTCCTTGGAGTTACCTGCCTTCGGAGCATTTCCCAAAGGCTTCCTTCAGTTCGCTTATCTTTTCAATGACATCTCTATGAGAGTCATTGATTTCCTTGTTGATACCTTCGAACTTCTCTTCAAAACTTTTATGTAGTGATTCGACTTTTTCTTCCAGTGCCCTATACTTAGCATTTATTTCATCCCAGAGAGCTTCTAACATTTCGTTGAACAATAGGTCAAAAGCAGCAAACCTAGCATCCAAGCAGGGATCCCAGTAGGCCTTTTCGCAGGACACAGTTTTACCATCTGCCATTAGCAATGGCAATTTTAGCTGACTCCAACGTCGTTAATTTGGACGAAACCATCATAATCCTAAAATATAATTGTATAGAACCAGGGGGGGGGGAGTAACCTCGCAGCTAGGTGTGTGCTAAACAAGCCATCCTAAGAAGGACGCACCTAGCTTTAAGGAAAAAAGAAAACAACTCAGGTTTGCGAGAAAGTTAATTCTACGCCAGGGACCCACTCGTGAATGATTAGAATAATAATAGATTATATGAAATGTCCTTAGCTAGGTTTGCGATGAAATTAATCCCAACGCCAGGGACCCAGAAGGATAATGAGCGTCTTGATGTACTGGTTTACTGGTATATTAATTCCAACGCCAGGGACCAGCACATAAGACGTAACAGAAGGTAAATATCACCCTGAAAAGGACGCACCATGAAATGAGAGTAATGAAATGATACCTGAAAAGAGAGTAGAGGTGATACCTTGAAGAGCTAGTCCTGTGTCCTGTCCTTGCATTGGATCTGATGATGTGCTATCTTCCGACGACAATCGACAATCGAACAGTGTAGGAAAAACGAAACGAGCGGTCCGAAAGCGACGCTTTCACTGCCATACTCATCCAGGAAGTAACCAAGGGAAGTACACTAAAGTAGGCAAGAAGCCAGATGAAACCTAGTTAAGTCACCCAGTGGATGAGATTGGGTCCTTTCCTATAAGGACGAATAAGTTGATTGTTGATTGACGAGGGACACGAGGAGCTATGAGATCCTAGTAGTCGGGAAAGATGGCCTTTTGGATGTCGTCGAAATTGATGTCCAGAACGTGTCGAGGCCTGCGATGCCTGTGGAAACTTCTAAACGTTAGTGGATGCTCCAGAATATCTGCAACCAGAGGATTGGGATGGTCCTTAATCTTCGGAAGCAACTTCTTCAGTGACTCCTGTACATAGCTACTAATGGGAGGTATCTCAAAATCGTCGGCAATAGAAGTATTTGTTGCAACTCTCCTGTCAAGTTGGGCAATGGTCCTCAAGGTAACGTTTTGGAAGGTTTGGAGGTCCTTCCATCTGGACTTACATGTTGTGGCCCAGGCAGGCATACCATAAAACAAGATGGTTCGGATTACCGTCCTGTACAGCAATAGTTTGCAGTCCAATCCAAGCGCGCTGTTTCGCCCCAGAAGAGCTACCAGACTGAACTTTGCCTTCTTTGCCTTGTTGATGGCGTAGGAGACATGGTCGCCCCAATTTAGCTTGGCATCTATTTCCACTCCGAGGTATTTGTAATGTTTTACCCATTCGAGCTCTCTACCAGAAAGGAAGAGAGGACTCGGGGGTTTCCGAAGTTTCTTTGTAATGAACATTGCCTTGCATTTGTCAACATTTAGATTGAGTCTCCACTTAGCAAACCATTTCTCGCACAGATGTAAGACCTTTTGTAACCGTGACATGACGTGAGCGGGAACGCGGTCAGTGGTCATGATGGACGCGTCGTCAGCGAACAGATACAGCTTGCATTTTGTAAACTTTGGGAAGTCATGGATGACATAGTTGAAGAGTGCAGGGCCTAGGACAGAACCCTGGGGAACACCAGCTTTGACGTCACACGGGTTAGACATGGAGCAACCAACCCTGACACGAAATATCCTGTTTGACAGAAAGGATCTAATCAAGGCAATAATATCATCCGGAAAACTACAAGTAATCATTTTGTAAATCAGGCCTTCGTGCCAAACCTGATCAAAAGCTTCTTGGACATCCTAAAAGACAAGACCACCATATTTAGCACAGCTAAGAGGAGCGTTTAAATCTGCAATAAGCCTCCAGATCTGGAGTTGGCAGGAGTGACCTGGGCAAAAGCCGAATTGCTCTTCACGAACAAGTTTGTTAGACACACAGAAGTCGTTAAATCTCTTAAGAATGACGCGTTCAAACACTTTTGATAGCATAGGTAACAAGCTTATAGGCCTATAGCTGACAGGGAGAGCAGGGTTAAGACCAGGCTTTTGTATGGTAACGATAACAGACTCTTTCCACTGGTCGGGGAAGTAACCATGTCTCCAGCAGTCATTCATGGCTTTGGTAATGATCGAGATAATATTCGAAGGCAAGTTCTTGAGAGCACTGTTAGTGATGGAATCAATACCTGCTGCTTTCTTGATTTTAAGTCGCTTGATGGTGTCGGAGATTTCTTGAGCACTAATGACTTCTTCAGGGGTGGGAACACGATGAAAGCACTGGTATGCGATACACACATCGTTAACTAGCTGAGTGTTTTGGAGGTTGTCCAAGTTTGTCCCACCAGTCGTGGTAAATTGACTTTTCAGGGAATCAGCGATCAATTGAGCCTCATCCCCGTCGCTGGTGGCAACGTTGCCATTGCCTGCAAGCAGTGGTGGCAATTGGATTGGTCTATTACCCTTTAAGGCCCTCACAGTTCCCCAGATCGAGTTGTCCTGGACAGACAAGGACTTCAGTTTTTCCCTCCAGCTTTGATTTCGTAGTGCTTTAACCTCTTCCTGAACCTTGCGAGAAAGCCGGTTATACTTGGTCTTGAAGTAGGGAAGTCGCTTACGATGCCATAATCTTCTGTAAGATTTCCTTTCGAGAATAAAAGACGCCTGATATAAGGAGGCAGGTCGAGATGTTCAGGATGCTTACAATCGATAGTAGAGGTACTGGAAGTAGTGGCATCGTTGACAACACGGGTGATAGCATTGATATTACTATTGATATCCTCCTTGTCAATAACCTCCTTGTAAGAAATGTTATTATCTCTAAGAATATCTCTAAAGAGCTTCCAGTCCTGTTTAGAGCGGAGCACAATCTTCTTATCGATGTTTAAGCCCTCAAACATAAGCATCACTGGACGGGGTGGTCAGAAGATAAGTCGTCGACTGTGAATATATTATAGGGCTTGAGGAACCTTTAAGAATTGCAATATCCAGCACGCCGCTAACAGGAGAGTGGTCTCGGTAGTATGTGTCATCAAGGGGACCAGCAACAAAGGTGTCAATCTCGTTTAAGGTATATCCATATAAGATATTGCCGTTTTGATTGGGGCATTTGGAGTTCCACGCATGGTGCTTGGCATTCAAGTCGCCCGCAATAACAACTGGGATGGGCACAGACAGCAGCCTGTCAAGTTCGCACGGATCAAGCTTGTGCTTGGGTGGGTTATATAAGGAGATGAACTTGATTTCGCCTGCGTCCACATCGTTTATAATCACGGAGACTGCTTCCATTCCCACAAAGTCTGGAGTGACAGACTCACGATGATCAATGCCGTCCTTAACAATGATCGCTGCTCCACCAAAGGCGTGGCTGGCACTATTACCCATTGGCCGGTCCTTGCGATAAACATGATACCAAAGAACCTAAAACAGGAAGAAGTGACCGTGGCGTCGGAAACTTTGATCTTAATGTAACGCCTGCAAGACGATCAAACTTGTGGAGCCATCGCACGCGTAGTAGATATCATTAAAAAATATATTACATTGCAGTGAACGCAAAATGTAACAATAAAAATTTATTCTCAGAATATTTATTGGAATTAAAAAGTAAATTATGGAATTTATTTTTATCTAAGCTGTAGTAAAAATGTAGCATATTTTCCAGGTGACAAAAAAAAAATTTTAATATTAAATCTTTCGCGAGAAAATTTACATCAATTTGGCTTTTTTTTACACAAATATTTTTTCTTAACCAAAGATATAGTTCAGGCATATAAATGACAAGTAAATTTCAAATACGGTATACATTTGATTCTCAATTTTCGAATAAACATATTTATTTTATTTATTTTTTTTGCTTTGGAGTAGGTTTTTTTTGTCCAGATAATACAAAAATATGAAGAAATTCATTCTCAAAACGTTACACAATTTGAGATTTTTATTGTAAAAAGGAAAAAAAGTTAAACAAAATATATTTTCATTTTTATGCTGTGATTTTGATTTAAATGATCTTCAGGACATTAAAAAAATGAAGTGAAGATTGTGAATCACGGATGGTAATTATTAGAACAAATAAAAATATTACACATTTAAACTTCCTTTTGGTAATTCATTATTTCTTTGAATATAACTTACCTATTATAGTACTGTTTATTATGGTTTAGCTTGGTTATTTTATTTACATTGTCTGATATTTATAGCTATGTTATTTATTGTATGAAATTCATGTTATTTTTATTTTTAAACTTCTAAGCTGTTTTGTAATATTACAATAGCCCTCTGGGACCTAGCTCGTCGGTCTTTGACCATACAGGTCCCAGTTGGATGTCGCATTAATCTTTATTAATAAATAAATAAATATAATAAATAATTATATATAAAATTATATATTATTTATAATTTAATTTCATCTATGTGTATTAACTTTTTATATTAAATTTTTATGAAATTTAAAAAATTAACAATCATAAATTGTTAAAAAAAATTATCATTTATTATTATAATAAATTAATACAATATTATGTAAAAGTATTGCACTGTTTATTCTAACAAAATATGTATTAATTATTTTATTTCAAATGTTTTATGATGAAGTTATCCAGTGAGCAATATGAAAATTAAAAAGCACAATAAAATGATTTTTAATGAATATTTTATTTTGTCCAGGTTAAACGAGAATTTTTACAATAAGAGGTTGAATACTAAGCAGTTTAAATATGATTTTATCACAATTTTTAAAAAATTTGTTTAATTGTAAAAAATTATCAAAATATAACTTTTACCATTGAGAATGCATGGAGGAATTTATTGATACCTACTACCCGTTAGAGTCCGCCACTGATTTATGATGTGAACATGACGTCACACACGTTACATGTTTTCCCTCGAACGGTCACTTCTTCCTGTTTTATGTTCTTTGACGATACCCAGGCAAGGTGAAGACTTGAGTAGATTTCAGGTGCATCTCACACACGAAGGCGATGTCGACATTCCAGTTTCTAAGAAAATTGTAGAATTCGATGCGCTTGCGAGCAATTCCTCTTGCATTCCAAATATTGCAACGGAGTTTCCCTTGATTAATGATTTTGTATGGGTGTCTGTCCTTTATCATTTGTTAGATTCGTGAGAGGCAATCTGTGGCACTGTTTTTCCACTTTCCTTATATTGATTTAGCAAATTTCCCAGGAACCTGTAAACATCACGCAGTTGATTGTGGTCGACCGTACGTGTGTCCCGAGTATCAGCAGAACTGGATGCGACCGAAGCATAGGATTTTCCCTCTACCACTTTGGTGCTTTTGATCCTTTTGACTTGTGGGTATTTGGGACACTTGGTGTAGCTAGAAGTGTGTTGACCAGCACAACGTATACATTTTGGGGGGTCTTTGCCTTTTATGTTAGTACAATCCCTCGACTGATGGACGCCAGCGCACTTATGACATCGACGCGACTCGGTGCAACCTTAGGATACGTGACCAAAACGTAGACAGTTATAGCATTGTAAGGGCCTTTTGTTGCCTCTAAATAACTCAACAATAACAGCAAGAGAACCGACACGCTTCAAACTCAAAAATGACTTATTGTGTTCATTATTTTCAAGTAAGACCAAAACCATTGGCATCTCTACTGTACCATTTGCTTTTTTAAGCCTTATAGCTTTTTCAGGGAAATAGTTTGCCTTCTTGAGGTCTTCGCAAAAGTCTTCCAGATCATATGTTGTATCAACATTTCAGACAACGTATTTCAGCATTTTTTCGGATTTTAGTTGGTGATGCTGGATCTTAAGCACATCAATGCTTTTCATTCCAGACACAAGAGTTTTATGACTCTCTTCGTCGTGACACTTGATCTTTATGGTGTCCTTTCGACCTGTGTGGGCGGTAATTTTGTCAAGAGGTACGCGCTTTTTGATCTCCTTCAAGATCTCCTTCAAAATCTCCTTTATTGGCTTCCCATGGTGACGAACGATGATTGGTGGGATATATATTGCTCCCTTTTCACGGGTAACATTAATATGAGAAGAACTGTGTTTAACTTTGTTAGCTCGAAGGGCTACAGAGGCACTAGCGCTGACATCAATAGTGGACTTAATATTGTCGATCCTAACACCTCCTTTGTTCCTCTTATTCTGTGCAGTCCGCCAGTCACCTCAATCAATGTCAGCAGAGTCATTATCAAGCCTCCTCTTTGTGCTTGTTCTTGATGAGGAGCTACTGTCGCTGCCCACGCCCAGGCCTGCAGGACCTTCTGTACAATCGTATGGAGGAACAGCGTTATCCACTAACATGGGCGAAACGGACGTAATGGGAGAGCCCATAAATTCCTTGATAGCATTGCTAAGATTGGCAATGCCGTTGGTAGTTTCCAAATTTGCACGCTTTACATCCTCTCTAAAACTATCAATATTTGTATTTACATTACTAATATCATTAGTCAATGATTCCAATCTTGTTTCTAAGTCTAAATATTTTTTGTTCAATTCGGAACGTAGTGCCTCGAGCTGTTCATTTATAATGATGTCAAAAGCAAGAAATCTGGGATCCTTACATGCATCTTTGTACGCTACATCACAAGGTAACACCTTACCATCAGCATATTTAATAGTGATGCTAGCGGATTTCGTCGACGCAGTGCTTGACGTCGCCATGAAGCAGATGTGGTGCTGGGTTTTGCTGTCCTTAGAAGGACGCACCTACTCAGAACGACACAGTTTAAAAGGCTTAAAAAAGTCCTACCTTGTTAGTCCTCTTGGAGATTCCACCGATGCACTCAAAATCACAATCAGAAGTCCAAAGAGAGCAGTTAACACACATCCACGATAGAGACACACATCCACGGTCATATGTGGAGTTTAGCCCCAGGCGCTTGATCTTGTTGCTCTTCCTGCCATCTTTCGACAATCGAATCGACAATCGAACAGTGAAGTGTACATTTGTTAGGATGGGACGAAAGCAGAACTTTTACAAAGCTCATCCAACCAGAATAAGCTCCAAATGAAATACACTGAGGTAGTCAAGAAGCCTAACCAACCCAAGCGGTCTTCCATATTATACAAAAAAGAAAATAAGATTGACGATTATCAGAAACAAAATACAAACGAAATAAAAAACACAAGGAGAAAGAAGATTATCACATCTTCCAGTACTCTGGGAAAGAGACGTTGCTAATATCTTCAAAAGTTAACATTATTGATAGGAGATGGCGCAATCAGAAAATGGCAGTAGAGTGCCTATAATAATTTATTATTATAGGCACTCTAATGGCAGCTGAAGATTAATTTAATACAAGATTAATTGAAGGGTCAGGTTTATTAGGTTTTATTGGTTTTAAATTATCATTATTTCAAAAAATAAAGTCTTCTGAAACAGAAAAGAAAAAACAGTCCAGCAAGTTGGATCATAAAGGTTCGGGCAATTGAGTGCCATGATTCCACTGCGTTTGTTCCGCTTACCATTGAACAAAATTAAACAATCGTAGTGTTTCTTGAATACTGTGTGCAGATTAACATCGTTTTTAATGTGCTTGATGTTTTTTGTAAGTGATCTTGCGATTTTAACGATTTTAATAAAGATGATTTTTATATTTTACTACATATGTCATGACAGGAGAATAATTACAGATTAGAATGCATAAAGTAAAATAATTAGAAGATAATATCTCAATTACTTAAGAAAAAGCATTGGAACTCTCCATTGAGAGGTTGGGATTTTGGCAGAAGCTTAAAAAATTTATTTTCTTGGACAAATAAAAGAAAAACGTGAAACTAGTGTATTTTCATAATAATAATTAAAAATAATAAAATACACCATTTAAAATTAAAAAAAAAACTAGCAAAAAATGGGGATTAATATTCATTATGTAATCTATTGAGTCGGGAGACCACTAGTTATCTCAAGTTATTTTGCATCACTGGATGGTACATATACAAATATGAAATATGAAATAACAATTAGAAAACATTATAGAACAAACATAATTACAGAGAGCACAAAATTAGAATGTATTTAAAATTGTAAAATAAGAGGTGGGAAAAAACCCCAAAATGAACAAGATAAAGGCGTGCTAAAAGTTAAAAAATGCAAAGAAAATGAAAATCCGTGTGAAAATTAGCAAAGTAAGTTGGACGAAATGAAGAAACTAATAATAGAATAAGATTATTTTAATGCAACCAAGCATGCAGAATCACAGCCTACATGATTAGAGAGCTGTGATAGAGTAAAGAATAAAAAATCATTATTAAGTTTTTAATTGTAAATTGTCTTTTTACGTAAGCTTACTTATGTTTGTTATTTTATTTTATTTACTAATTTTTTTTTTATATATTTTCATTTTTACTTTTTACATCTTTGCATTTACTATTTATTTATTCTCGATATTATTTAATATTGAAGAAACATATAAAATAATTTTTGAAAAGAAAAAAAGTCACCGAAAGGGAAATCGAACCTAGCTACACAGATGATAGTCAAAAACGTGAACTATTTTCCTATCGGGAACCTCGACAAACGAGTCTTTATTAAATTTATAAGATTTCAAATATTATTTTTACCAAGAGCTGATAAGGGAGAGTGAGTCTCTTCCACGTTAAAGCTGGTCCCATCATCACGCACAAACTAGGGAGATTTTAACGTGCTGCCATCTAATGGCGTTTGTCAGCATCTCGTCGAAACCGAAACCTTTCGCGATGATTTTAAAAATGAGATTCGTGTGTTAACTTTGAATAGGGTTTAAAAATCAACAGAGTTCATGAAAATTAATACATCTTTTCTAATAAATAAATTTTATTACTGTCTCTATGCTGATAATAGTTAAATAAGTTTTAATGCAGATTTGTATTAATAATTATGATAAAAAATTTGACAACCCAGGATATTGACGATATTTCCTAATTTCATTAGCTTCTTCTTTCCGAATTTAGTCATTGAAAGCATATTAATAAAAAATGTTTTTATTTTCTTGCTTTTTACATGTATAATAATTGTATATAATTGGATAATTGAAATGTATATACTTTTCTGAAGCAAAAGTAACAATTAAAATATGATAGCATTATTCTGCCATTTCTTCTAATAAATAGTAAAAAAAATTCCAAAATGAAATGAGAATAAAATCTTGTAAATATTTCAAGGAGCTTTACCTGTGACATAGAAGTAATATTAAATTCGAGAATTTAAGGTCTAGCTAAGTTATTAGTAACGGAAATTATAACGGAAATTCATTTAATTCTTGCCAAATTTGCGTCTATTTTATTGCTCAAATATTGAATGATTTGGTTCCTGAGCCTCGACAAAACGGTTTCACGTGTGCGTGCCCATGTCACAATTCTTAAAAGATGATCATGAAAGTAGCAGTTTATTCATTCCTGACGAATCAATTGTTCTATGACATGCCATTATTTTGGTTTTATTTACGGTCACTGTTTTAGCACGTGAATTCGAAAAACGGGTCCACGAAAAAGCCTGAAAAGTTGATACAGCCGAGCTAAGACTTTGATGGTCATATTTCAAAAACTTTATTTGAAACAGTTAATCCGTTTTCAAGTAATCGTGCAAACGGCGACCGGATAAACGTACAGTCCAAGCGTGCTTTTTATAAGTAGTCTTTTGCTAAAGCTCATAATAAATAGCGCTATTTATTCGCTCGAATTCTTGAGTAGATTTACCACTACCAACCGAACTACCCTATTTTCGAAGATCACGGAACATTATATCAACGGACAAATGGACCATGACTAACCTACTCTGAAAAATAATAAAATACTGTCCTGAACTTTAACAAACATTTTATGCAGTAACTGATGTATTCCCAACAATTTTCTATATTTTTTATTATTTTTCCTGTTTACTTTCTTAATTATACTTTATTCCAGATGGAATGCATATAAATAAATAAATAAATAAATAATTTAAAAATCAGTTCGTCACACACATCATCTGGTCTGAAAGTTTTTCAATGCTTCAAATCGTCACATTCATTTCGCTCAGTATCATTTTGACACTCAAGTCAACTTGACTCCTTCCGTTCGTTTAGTCAAGTCGTTTTATCCGTACGCCCCAGAATCGATTTGACTAAGTAGACTGGACAGATTCAGCAAATTATATTGAAATGGTCACGTTCATTTCGTCCCAGAATCGTTTCGCCTCTCTGTCGAATTGACACATTCTGTTCGTCACATTCATTTCGTCACTTCACGTATTCAGTCAGCTACAAAAAGGTTTATGAATTATTAATATGTAGCCGTGATAACCGTAGTCCCTTGTTCGAATCCAGGTCGCGGAATTTTTCCTTTTTTTCATTAATATCTTTAGCTTATGTTTAGAGAATTAAATCCAGTTTTAATTATTACCTACGTTCCAATTTTGTTTAATTATTTAATTAGGTTGAAACCCCAAAAGTACAATCTACTGAATCCCGGATAGTGTTGCGCTCTTTATTTTTGTTATAATAAATCTTATTGTTTGGGCGACATAGAAAGTACACTTCTTATAGCGATAACAGAAACTGAATCGCTCTATCCAGTAAAATCTTCTGTGTGAAAATTGATTTCGAGTGGTTTTATTTGCGTTATCGTCGTATAGCATCCAAGTTTCTTACCTTATCTTATAGTATGATTCGCCCTAATGGGGTTCGACCAGAAGTCCCGGTTTTTCAAGAAAAAATTTAAATTTCGAACTTCAAAATCTAGACATTGCTAGGTCCTACAGAGATAATTTTTATATATAAAACTACCCTTAATACCCGACATTGCTTGTGTTATAATAAAAAAAAAGCTATAACTAAAAACTAAACAGTGAAAACTAATTAAAAAAACGTGTCAAGAACAGTTTTTAATTAAAAGTATTTATTCTGTTGAACAAAGCAAAAAACTTAAGTTAAACACAAACCCATACAAAACAAGGAATTAGTTAATGCAAAGCTTCCAAATAAATAATGTTCTTAGTGAAACTGTTTTGGTTAAAGTAGATCTAAGGATTATGTGGAATGTCAACACGTGAACAACAAACATATAGCTGGCCATAAGAAAGTCAAGAAGACTTTATATCAAGTCCAACAACCTTAAGAGATTGTCCTGAGACTTGTTGATTGACATAGCGAAACTGAGCTTAAGAGGAGATTGCAGTCTCTTGAACTGAAATGGCAAATCTGTGTCTGATGGGATCAGCGGGATTCTTGGAATGAACACAATTTCAATTTTGTATTTCGCTATGATGACCATAGTCATGACCTCGATAACATGAGGCTTCATGCTTTTCATGACTAACCTTGTTTCATTGCACAATCGTGGAAGGTCCAAGTTTCTCAGCAGTATGACTGAGCTCCTACTTGGAGGATTAGGTTGTGCAGTGGCATTCCAGGTGGCTGGACAAAGTTTAGAAACTGAGATGAAAACTCTACAGTTTCATCCTGATTGACAACAGTGTCAATAGATCGAAAAGAACTTGCTAATTCAGGTAATATTTTTAGCAGATCTAGATTGATTTTTTCTAACAGATCCAGTTTGATTTTTTCGTCTTCATCATTTTGTGGAGCCAAAATCGCACGCTCACACAAGCAGGTGGAAGGAGTAGTTGTTGTTCATGCTAGAAAAGACTTTGGCCTTGAGCTCATCTATTGTGCCAACTATCTCTTCACATGGCAGTTGATGCATGTTGAGCTGTTGGTAAAAAAAAAAATAAGGCAATCCTCTGCTGCCAGTGGCAAGCAGTTGCTGTGAAAAGTGCACAGCTGTTAAATCTTCAAACAGACGGGCTCTCCTGGTGGTCTTCAGTTCCAGTTTCTGAACATGTTGCCAGAGAATGGAGCTCTTCAAAGAAGCATTCAGCTCATCAGCCTTTGTGCCTTTTGGGATGACGGTTCCCGTCTGTTGAAAGTCTCCTGCAAGTACCACAGTCAATCATCCCATGAGACTGTCACTGCCTCTGATGTCATTCAAAGTCTTGTCAACAACTTCCAGCGCCTTGCGATATGACATGGTGCGCACATCCCAAATAATGAGCCGTGTTTATTGGAAAACCGTGGCCTTGCCTGAATTCCTTGAAATGTTAATTATTGAAGAATCTGTTTTGGCTAAGTTCAAAGGAATCTTAAAAGCTGAATGTGCAGTCCTGCCGCCAGTATGAACTGCTGCTGCAATGCCAGAAGATGCTACAGCAAGATATGCAGTGCTGCCTGGTCTTTGCGAGAAAAAGTTGATCAGGAAGGTTTTTCCTGTGCCTCCAGGCACATCAAGAAAAAAAATTTGTACAGTCTGTCTTCTGACAGCATCAATTATCCTGTTGTAAGCAGTTCTTTGGTCATCGAGTAGCTTTCGTTCATTTTCTGCAACAAAAGCCTCCAGTTCATCTATCTTTTTCTATCTTATTTCTTTTTCTATGTATGTATCTTCAATCTATCTTCTTCTTGAATTACCCCTTTACGTGGTCAAAGAAATAAAAATTCCCTTAAAAAAGAGAGACAGAATGTGTGTGGGGGGGGGGGGGGATAAAAAGCGTTATAAGTCCACCATGACCTTGACCTTGGATCAATTTGGCCTGCCTAAAACCTTTCCAGGGGCAACCTAAATTACCATGCAAAATTTCATCAAGATAGACCAACCATTTTGGAATGCATAGCGAACAGACAGACAGGCAGACATACAGAGAAATTTTATATATATAGATTCGCTCCTAGTAACTGTATTGTAGCAGTATTGTAACAGTATTGTAGGGTGACTTCGCAAAGGATTATGGGTTAAACCATCGTTGATTACAAACAGATTACAAACCAGTATTGCTAATTTATCATTTTATTTCATGCGCTTGTCCTTTATGGGACATTATTAATAAAAATTAAACAATGCACAAGACAGTGAAAATGCTTTTTAAACTGGATATACCCCTGCTAAATTGGCAACACTGATGTCAAACTTGATGGCTGAGAGCGTTAAGGCTCAGGTCTTTTGGCTTTCGTGATGATCAGGTTAGGTTAGGGTCTTTTCTGGCGCGGATGTTTTCTCACTCTTATGATGAGCTTGCAATTTTCATTTGCCAGAGTATAGGCCAATTCACTTCAAATTAACTATGCTTTTTCAGTGCTTCATAGATGTGGAGGAACCTCATCCTGCAGTGGATAAATAATGGTTGTAAATGATGGTGATGATACACTGCCTAGCCAAAATAAAGTCGCCGTCGAATAATCAGTATGCAAATATATAAGGAGTCAGTCACAGGCATACTACTGAAGTCTTGTGCGAAATACTTCCTTTATATTGTCCTGCATTAGTTTATCGCTTTATTTGTTTTGAAGAAAGATGTATGTGGACGCAGCACATGGTCGCGGAAAAGATGTCACCGAGTTTCAAAAGGAGCAAATTATCGGCTTATTCCAAGCAGAGAAAACAAGCAAAGAGATTGAGTAAAAAGTGTTCAACAATTAGTAAAGCCTTGGAAGGAAAGACCTGAATCATCAACCCCGAGTAGTAACTGTGATCGGAAAAAAATTCTGATTAATCGTGACTGGAGATCATTAAGACGCATGATGAAGGAAAACCTGAAGAAATTATACATTAGACCTGACAGAAAAGTTTAACAAGGAAATCAAAAGCTTATCCTTCCGCACAATGCGACGAAACTTTAAGGACTGTAACTAAGCAACTGCTCTGCCACAAAATATCCGATTTTTAGTAAAAACAATAGGAAAAGATGATTACTGTTCGCCCGGGAGGACAAAAATTGGAAAATGGAGCAGATGAAAAAAGTCATCAAGTTTGATGAATCTAGGTTTATACAAGGGTTGGTCGAAAAGCTGTAACTTTTTTATTTGGTGACCGATTTTCAAAATTCTTTTTATATCTGATACTTACATTTGTCCTCAATATAATGCACTATTTTCCATTAGACAGAGTCCTGATCCCTTTCCACGCATTGTGCCAACGCATGAATAATCGGATGAACCCTTCGGAGCAGAATTCCGGGGTTGCTGTTGTGACGGGCCACCCCCTACCTCCTAGGTCGATAAGGCTCCCAGAATAACACTAGTAAGGGGAAGGAACTGTCAGGGGTTCGGGACCTGGATCAATTCTTGAAAAAAAAATGCTGGCACAGAGACATTTTCAAGGTTTCACACTTTTATTCTTCAGCTTATACAGGGTCGGTCGGTATCTTAAGCATATAGGAGGGGCCCCTCTAGAGCTACGACTATTTTCTTACGTTCTAAAGGAACACATGTACAATTTTGGGCATAAATAAACCAGTCATGCACCATCACAAATCCGAGCATACGCAGATGTGTACATCGTGTAGCACAATCAGGTCTCTGCACTATCGAAATCTGCTCCAGTGGATCAAAATACAACCAACTCCCGTAAAGTATTCTTTACCACACGCATGAACGCGTGATGTGACCCCTTTTGTTAAAATGCTTTGAGGGGAGGGCACCTTAACCCCTCCTTGGCGAGTGGTTGTATTTGATTTATTACAGACTCTCTGCGGAATCCAATGGGATCGGGTGTTTTCACTGCTAATCTCAGTGCACCCTCCCTAATGGCACTTCGCACTGCAATTCCACGGATATGTCCAATAGTTTGACCTGTTTCATGCGTTACTCCCGCTCGGACTCGATGGCCCAGCTGGCTGATTCATTTTATCCTATTCAGCAATTAACAACATCAAAAGGAAAGAATAATAAACGTAACACCAGACTCAATAATTCTCATCGCCGTCTGGGCGCACTAAATAAAAGGACCATCAGAAAATGGTCTGAGGAGAATGTTTGGACACATTATGATAACGTTCTTCCTGTTGATAAACTGGCGTTGCATTCTAGTGGCACTTCATGTGGCTAGACTTTCCTGCTTTATCTACACGAATGTTTTCCGCACTTGGGGGGCTTCAGAGCGGACGCATTCCAAAGCGCAAATTGAAAACAGACGAAAGTTACTCACCCCAGTCGTCATCTAAAATGCACGAATAACTTCAATTACTTGGTAGTATTCTTTCCGTTCTCAGGGTTAAAGTTGTCATCGCTGGGCTCGATCGAACACACAATGGCCGCCATCAATCTGCCAACACCGCCATTTCCCTGTATTGCTAGATAAAATACTATTAAGCCCTGAATTACATCTTAAATGGACTAAATAAGTTCATTTTAAACTTCTACATATAACCTGGGTGCTAATTGCACCAAAGTTCCAACCAGGGTTTACCACAACACATAGGATATGCAGTCCAGGGAGCAAGACAACCACATGTCCGCTCAACACGGCGTTCTTTTTGGGGAAGACAAGAAAATAATAAAATACCAATGCTTTTTTCAACAATACCACATAAAAGATAAAAATAAACGATTGTTTGCTGGAGGCTAAATAAAACTCCAAAGGAAAACCAACAATGTGAGTCGCCAACAAACAATGCAACAAAAGAAAACAAAGGCACACGCGACCGACTCTGCACTATTAGCTAAATGCTCGTAAAAGAGCGGCCGCACCCCCTTCAAACTAAAAACGATCAACGAAATACATTCACCCACCAATCTATACCAAACAAACTAACTAACACAATCCACCACAAACCGAACACATCCTATTCACCCAAACAGAACAAACTGCAAACAAACCGCTCACAACAATCAAAACAACGAAACAAAGCATCGCTCATAACACACGCACACATCCCTCCCATAACCAGTCGTTTGCTATTTACCCTTCCCGTCGGACATATGCAACCCTAACTGACATCAACATGTCACATACGCCCGACGGAAAACTCGAACTTGCCTAATAAAGCAAAGTTCGGTGCTACACTTAAAATACCCAATAAACGGACAACAAACACTAATACATAGCAATCACAGCAAAGAACATCAATAACTAACAGATCCATTCACTAATCATTACTTCAATGTACAAAAACACTTACTCCATTTCTTAACTCACTCGCACTTCCTTACCCAATACAATTCAACTACCTTCCTAATCCCACACCTTATACACTATACACACCAGAGATAAAGCCTAAGGAGAGCTCTACAATAAGAACCCAAAAACAAAAAAAAATAAATAAATAATCAATACATGTAACTTATTTTATAACTTCACCTCTCACCCAGTGCTACCATTCCAATACACACATACCCGGCTGATTTTTCATGAATAATGTGGGGATTGGTACACAGGGATTATACTCCTCCCCATCACTTCCAAAATAATCCTCATCATCAACATCCCGTTCCTCCCAATGTGATGTATGTCCTTCCACCACTGCTACCACAGCTGGCGGATCCCTTTTCTTACTAGGCTGCATTCCCACTTTTTCATGGTCACTACTATCATACCTTTCTGTAATTACAGCATGCTTTCTTTGTCTACCCTTACCACGCGAGCGTTTTTTATTTTTTTTTGATTTATGAACCTCCGCTATCATAACATTATCATTTTGAATTTCTAAGGTACACATTTCGTCATTAACCTCAACTTGTTTAGCCTCCACGAGGGCCTTAACCGCCTGGAATACTTTTATACCAGTACGCCAACTCGGTTCAGCCGCAGGCTCCTTCTCATCTGCTCGTTCCAGTAAAGGGAATTTATCCAGCAATGGTTTCTCGGTGCATTCTGTCACTTCCTTGGCTGGGGCCTCCTTCACAATAACGGCATCACATGCCTCCTCATTGAGCTCTGCACCCAGGCATTCACTGACCACTAATTCACCCTGTGGAGGAAGTACCATGACACCCTGACCACCCTGATCAGTCATATCCTTCCCACCCATTACTGTACATCTCCTACCATCCTTCCACTGGAACCACAGTTGGTTTTCCTTCACCCAAAGAATATCTCCACGGGCAATACCTCTCACCTGCACCCACCCATAGCTATCACATGTTACCACTCTAAATGGCCCAATCCACCTCCCAGAAGTTCGACGCCCCACTTCATAACGATTAATCATCACTACCTGACCCGCTATTCCATCCTCGCTAGACACTATTTCGTCATGTACGTTTCTCCCCTGCCTTGTTCCCAAATCCGATTTCTCTTTTTCCTCATGCGCCACCATTACTTTCATCACTGGGCGAGCCTGTGCTCCGTGTTCCACCTGTGCCAGTGCGCACTGAAACGACATTCCTCTCATGATGTCCATACCCAGGATACCGTCATACGGCCTATCCCCGAACGAATGTATCAAAAACGTTCGAGGACCCACACGACGGCCCTGGATCGAGACATCTAACATTCCCCCCTGGGTGAGACTCAGGCAACTCTGGGTGAGAGCGTACGAGAATCAGGTCTTAACGTTACAAATGAATTTAAAAGATTTTTGTTTTGTTGGCCTGTGTAATTCAAACCATTCTTTTTGTCACAGATTTACTACTTCATTACTCAACA
>JAHWFO010061154.1:0-21523 GCA_023313115.1 Rhysida immarginata
AAGTGATCTGACACCATCCCCGCCGCTATCCCGCAACAAAAAACTTGCTTTTTTGTTTGCGAACTCGTATTTTTCGAGTTTCCTGTTACTTGGCTTCCTTGGCTCCTATCATCCTGTGATTTTTGCGGCTTCGTCTGCTTCCGGAAGCGATCCACTAGTTGCGGGCATCGATGTAGGTTTCTTTCTGGTTCCCAAGATGGCTCGTCGTAACCCATCCATTTAACTAAAAATTTCCTATGAGGGGCCTTGCCTCTGCTGTCCAGCAACTTTTCGACTCGGTAGACGTTGTCGAAGTCCTTATCCTTTATCGGTCCTGGCGGTTTCTTCTTTTCTTGTTTCTTTCGTGAAAAGAATCTGCGTAAGAATGAAATATGAAAAACTCTGGTTCGTACCTTCCATCTCGGTGGAATGCGTAGCCTCACGGTGACTTCGTTGATAACCTTGTCGATTGTGAAAGGACCTACGAACCTCGGATAAAGCTTACGTCCGATGGACCCTCGTTGCCTTAATATCCTATGAGCAGCTACCAACACTTGATCACCCACCTTCACCATCCAACGTGTGTGTTTGGCATTGTGGAATTTCTCATATTTCTGATTTGCTCTTTTTATGTTCTTCCTGGCCTCTATCAGTCGATGCTTTAGCTGAGCCTTAAATTCGGTCATTGACTCTTCCTTTCTTCGGAATCTACCTTTAATGTGGGGCAAATTGATTTCTCTTCCCAAGTCCATTAAATATGGTGAACACTTGATGGCCTCCGATACCGTCGAATTGATTGCTATTTCTGCAAACGCCAAATATTCGTCCCAGTTGTCTCTTTCTTTGTTCACATAATTCCTGATTATCTGTATCACGGACTGGTTAGTCCGCTCAGACTGTCCATCAGTCTGCGGGTGATACGCACTCGAGTATTTTTGCTCGATTTCCAGCATCCGAAAGATTTCCTTCCAAATCTGCGAGGTGAATCGCACGTCGCGATCTGAGATAATCACAGCGGGGAATCCGTGAATTTTGAAGACATGATTCACTAATGCCTGGGCGGTCTCTTCGGCGGTTATGGTGGTCTTACATGGAATCAATCTCACTCTTTTGGTAAGCTTATCCGTTACCGTAAGTAACGCGTCATACCCCTGTTTAGTACATGGTAAGGGTAGTACGAAGTCTATGGTCACAACCTCCCATCTTTCTGTCGGTATGGGTAGCGGTTTTAAATGTCCGTATGGCTGCGTTCGTAGGGCCTTGTTGTTTTGGCACGTCGGGCAAGATTTCACATATTCGCTAATTTCTTTACGCATATTTCTCCAGAAATAGCTCCTTGAAATCTTATAGAGTGTCTTCCGAAAACCTAGGTGTCCACTGGACGGGATATCGTGTCCTTCTCGTAATATCCTTGCAGTCAGCTCTTTCTTAGGCGGTAAAACCAATTGCCTTTGGTTTTGTTTCTTTTTATAAAGCAATCCATTCCTTATCTCAAATCCCGCCGGTGGCTTCTGCAACCATAATTTGCACACGCCGTCCTGTTTCAAGGCGTTCCTTACGTTTTTTGTCCACGGGTCGTCCTTATTAACTTCCTCATCCATCTCTGTTAACCCGCATTCTCTTCCTCCTATTTCGTCTCCTAGGTTTCTTGTACCCGGGTAGTCCTTTGAAATTTCTTCGGACATCTTTGTCGATCTGCCTTCTTCTCTTTCTGTTTCGAGTTTGCGTTCCGCTCCTACGAATTTGTCTTCTATCCATCTTACTGCTTGATTGAAGGTATTGAATTTTTCTTCCTCTCGCATTTGCTCTTCTTGACCAAAATTCTTCATCAATACCTTGATTTTTTCTTGCTCAGTCCATTCCCAAATACTGTCAGCTAGCACTGTAAAGGTTTCAATATATTCCTTTGCCGGCTTCAGCCCGTTTCTATCAAAACGCTGTTTGCTTAGCCATTCCTTGAGGTTTTGTCCCATCTTGCTTATTGGGTACTGAAACTCACCACTGACGTTTTCTTTATTCACAGTCCAAATCCTGGTTTCCACTGTTCTTTCTTTATTTTCTAGCACCTCACCCTCCTTCTCTCTGAAGTACTAACTGGAACAGTTCCTAATTGAATCAAGAAAACACAGCAAAAACAATGATTAAAACGTAGCACAAATTCGAACACCATACCTTGTCAAACTTAGAGTTCTGTAGTGGAAGCGCTTAAGTCCATGGCGTTGCACAGCTTGCTTACCAAGCACCTCCCCCTCTCTTTCACGACTTTTTCTTAGTTAGATTTGTGATAATGCAGAGTAATGTGAAAGAGAAGGGAGGAGACGATATAGTAGGTATAATGCTACGTTTAATCAAAACAGAGTTAATTTTGTAGATACAAATTAATAGATACAAATTTTATGATGCTTCAATCTTCGGGACGAAAGATTTCAGAACTTGGGCATAAGTTCTTCGCTGGCATCTATTGTAATTAAGTCCTGACGTCCAACTTGTTAATTGAGTCCAGTAAGTAGAGGTTGCTCCTAGCTCAGTCGTGTCGTTCGGTCGAACGTGGGCAATTTCGGAAATAGCCTTCGCCGTGTCTGTCCGTTCGTTCACGTCGAGTTCGTCTGCACAAAATGAATCGAACAACTGAGATTAATATGAGCAACTAAATACAACTTAATGATTAAGTGTTTGACTATTCAGCAGATAACTAGAGGATTAATCCCATCAAAGAAATCAAACTAAACAATAGTCAAACGATAAGGGAGAAGTAGAGAGGTGAGAGTTATTCAATCATTAATTGTATCCAAGGGAAATAAATTCTACGACTAAGAGTCCAAAAATTATCTGATTACCTGCCCACGGTCGCGGCTTAGCAAAGCGCAACTCGCAGCGCGAGATCTCAACGCGGAGCGCACCTGCGGGGCCTATGACTTCAGAACGGGCTACGGTCGAGTCGCTGTAGGTTTCGTTCCTCTTCTCTAGTAAGCGTGGACCTATCGCTTTGCGGTTGTGAACTAGATGATTATCCTTGGACGTGGATTCCGTGTCATTGGGCGTCCCGCACGTTTCTTCCTTGCGAATGTTCGCTGGGCGAAAATGCTCTCGTCCACTTGTATTCGGGCTTCCTGCCTTCACGGTTTCGGCAGCTACGCTATCAGCTTCTTCCTCGATAGATAAACAATAATTAGGGAATTTGAATTTCGAATTTATACGACCTGCCTTGTCGATCGGTTCCTTCCGAGAGAACTCAATGTTTCCGGTAATCGTGGCGGCTGTTCGGCTCAAGCTCTGGGTACGGCCGGGACTCCTGCTTCGACGGGGTTGAGTTTTCCTATTCCCTTTTGCAGATTGACGTCCCTTATTTGCAAACGGCTGAATCGAGATCCGTTTACCTGCTTCGGCTCCGGTAGCTTGATGTGGCTCGCCTTCCTTTCTCCAAGAGGATTCCTTCCGTCTCCTTGGTCTCTCTTTCCGACGCTCTTTCATCCAAGAGGTCCTCTGGGGCTCATCGGGTTGCTTCGTCAGATCCTCTGTCTGGCACTCTCTCATGACTGTCATCTGCGTTGGGTTTTTATCGGCCGAACTGCTTTGCATTCGTTGAATAACTTTATTCTGTTGAATAAAATTATTGTCGGCGAATGAGCGTCTCCCAGCATTCCTCCTGCGTTGTTGGGCGCTTCGAAAAATCTTCGAAGGAGGAGAGAAGTGGCTGACGTCATTCTCCACCCAACACGATGCTGACCCCGCTCGATGGTGCTTAACTTCTGCCGTCGGAGTCGTACGCTTCTCGTTTTTGTCAGATGGCTTCCTTATCTTCGTACGACGATGCGAAGCCCTAGATAAGTGATCTGACAGTGTGTTATCTACTAGATAAAGTGTTTGAGCCGCTTCTTCTCCACATAAAGAGGGCTCGATTGCGTTGGTGTGGGCACATGCCGCAAACTGTCTTCTTAGGCAGTTACTATTTCCCAAGTCGGTGGTCACATAAGACATCAAGGTGGCGGCCTAGAACTAGATGGTTATACTACATACAGCAACTGGGTTCGGGTCACTTGGATATTATCGTTGATGACATGCGCCTAATGGCAGAAAAATCGCGAGTGCTGTCCCTGCGACCTTAACGGATAAGCAGGTTTGAAAATACCACCTTTACTTTTGTCAGATCCAGCATCACTTCCTTCATTACTTTCGTTATCTCCAGCTACGCTTCCTAATAAGCAAGCATATTTCAGTTATTCTGACAGTCTTGTTTTCATATTGACAGTGACCTATTTACTATTGGCAGTCATGTCAAGTATTACAGCCCTATCACAGACGAAATTTTATAATTGAAATCGAATTTACAGATTCTCCTGTTGTGGCACCGTCGTATGACGGGCGTTAATACTAGTATAGTTCCGTTTTGAAAACGGAAAAATAAAAATTGATTGATTGGTTAACTATTTTTTCATAATTTAATAAATACAAGGGGCGATTGATAAATAAGGTCTCCATGGCTGTAACTTTTTTTATTTGTTTAACCGATTTTCAAAATTCTTTTTGTATCTTATACTCACATTTTTCCTCTATGTAATGCACTATTCACTTTTCGACATAGTCCCCATCCCTTTCCACGCATTGCGCCAACGCGTGACTAGTTGGGTGAACCCGTCGGAGAGGAATTCTGGAGTTGTTGTCGACACCAGGATTGAATGGCAGCTTTGGACCCTCTTCTGGAGTACGATAATGTCCGCCCGCACACGAGTCACCACATACCAGAGGCGTTGCAGCGCCTACAGTTCAAAGATGAAAAATTGCAGTTCAAAAATGAAAGACTTTGCACATTGCGACTTTCACCACTTTTTCTGATATATTTGTAGAAGATTAACTTTCAAATTAACAAATATATTTTAGCTCACAAGGGTATGTCCTACTTCGCTTTTCTGTTTGATTTTGATAGGCCCACTGGGGGCGGAGCTGTGTGTGTGAGAGTTAGAAGGGACCAAAACAAACTGTGATGGAATGGACAATCGAAGGTTATCGAGAAAGAAGAAAGCCGAGACCTTTCAGTCCAAGATAATTAAGAAGGTCAACTAAAAATTAGTTCTAAGAGAATCTTTTCGCCAATCACTTCCAGGATTAAAATTAATTTGAAGAAAGCAGAAGATATGGTAAGATATGTGTCACGGAATTTTAATGATTCCGTGGGCATAGGTGATTGTCTGCGCTCCAGAGTATTTATCAATTCGCAACGAAAGCGAAATCGTCCTCGACGACGTCATGAAGAGCATCAGCTCGCAGCAGCCAATGAGGGAGGAGCGAGCCTCTCTTCTGCGAGCTCGTCGAGAGGTCAACGACGGAGCAGGAGAAGGAATTTGGCGGCTACCGAGCGAGGACGGAGCAAAAAGAAACTCCTGGATTCGAACGACGGAGGACATCGTGATTGTCTGGTTTCGTCTTCGACGGAGGAGCGGGCTCGTCCTCGAGTGATTTCAACGGATTCGGCTACGGAGGCGGCGAGTGCCTCGCCGTGTGAGTCCTGGCTATGCCGAGAAGCCACGTTGGCGGAGAAAGCGTGCGCAACGAATGGCGTTACTCCGCAGCTAAATAGGCGTTGTACGACGACCTTCGACGTGGTCCCTCGGGCGCTGAATGTTACGGCCGTCTATCAGGTATACAGCTTGGTGAGTGTTTCATTTTCTGTATGCCTTACGGCCGATATGGTCCGGAAATCCTTCCCTGAACTAAGTCGCCGACACTTGCATTTTGATACGCAAGTGTGTGGTTTTTGGCCCGGAGGCATGCAGGCTTACTTCGGGAGCGACTTCGGCTTCGTATTTATAAAACCCTAAGAGAAATGTTTCTCTTGTAACCTCAAGTCGTGATTTGTGAAATGATTACCACATAACGTGTAGCTTGGCTGTAATCTTTTTTCAATTGTATTACTCTTTTTATTATTGGACTTCCCCCGGACTTGGAACTTTACTTTTTGAGACTTTTTCACAAAAGTTATTTGTCATATTCTTTTTCCCGTTTTATGGACAGTAAATTTTTGCAAGTGCGCCGTTTCGAGCTTTCGTTAGCTCTTGTGTTGGCCACGAAATTTGTGTGAACTGTTTTAGTAAACTTGTGCATTTGTTTTTGAATTTCAATACACATGGTTGTATTTAAGCCTTTGTAGGCCATATTGTAGTTTAAATGTTTTACTCGTTAGCTGAGAGGCTCGTCCTTAGGTAATTGTTTTTAAGGCCGACCCAGTTAGCTTGCTGTATACCTATTTAGCTTATATCCAATGTCTTGTTTTAAGCTATAAAACTTTTCGGCTATTAGACTTTAGCTCTTAAGTTTTAGTTGCCTACCCGGGTGGCCAAAGCGGGTAGGTGTCGGGAGTTAGCTTCCGACCAGCGAAAGCTGTGGGCCAAGTTCATGTTGCCTCGTTAGAGGTGTTTAATGTTTTACGTTGGGTGTTGCATAATGCCACCTGTAAGATCTCTTTAGATCTTAACTCCGTAGAGGGCAATACCATCTGCCCATCTGCTTCAAAAGAAGCTCAGCTGCCAGATACCTATTACATTGTAGTTATCATTTGAGTCATTTATTCTTGTAGCTTTGTGTGCTTTAGTTTAGCTCTTAAGCTTTGTTTTAAGTTAACTGACTTTATGATAATTGTAAAGGCTACGTTAGAGCCTTTGTTGTAAATTACTTTTAGGTGATTTTGGTAATTACTGTTTAGACATCAATTGTCGTATTCAATTGTTTAGCTTGTGAGCTTTGGTTAGGTTACAAGCTTAATTTTAATTGTAAAGGCTTACGTTAGAGCCTTTGTTGTAAATTACTTTTAGGTGAATTTAGTAATTACGGTTTTTGAACATTAAGACATTAATTGTCGTATGCATTGGTTTAGCTTGTAAGCTTTAGTTAGGTTACTAGCTGAATTGTAACATAAGGAACTACGTTTAGGCCTATGACGTAATTTATTGGTAGGATAAGTGTTCCTTGAAGCATAGGCTTAAATTGTAAGCTTGTTCGTTAAGCTTAGGTTATTTTGCACTGAGGTGCACGTAAGATTTAATATATTTGTATTCACATTAATCATTTATTTATGTGCATTTTTGTGATTCGTTTTTCATAATTTTATTTTTGCTTAGAGGTTCCCATTTGGTTCCTCACTGCTTTGGTAATTTTATGTTATAATAATAAACTTTATTCTTATATTTATTCTAATCTTGTGTGCTGTTGCATGATATTAAAATTCCACTGCGCTACTCATAATTTACTCATTAATACATGTGACAATATGGCATGAAATATATCAAACAACTCGTACCAACGTGCTATGAGTGAATATAACGAGTAAATAATGATAATAGTTATTGGTTTAGTAGCACGTGCCCTAACAACTATTACATAAACAATTAACAACGATAATAGTAAACAACAATATAGGCAAAAACAGATAGAGATGGGTTGTTTACCGTCAAATTTTGACGGGATCTATCTAGTATAATATAAGGTTATTTCAAATAATTCATCAACTTTGTTCAATTACTTTCTGTTCATCTTTTAAGCATTACAATATCGGAATAAAAGGAAAACACAAATCCACAAAAAAATTTTTGTTTAATGACTCAGATGTACATTTCGGAATTCATAATTCCTTCAGCATTGACTCACTGATGAAGGAATTATGAATTCCGAAATGTACATCTGAGTTCCCAGAATATCCACCTCGGCGTGTAGGGCTCATCATTGTCGCTGTCTATCATTCCTGTGTTCTCCGATATTTTTTTCCTTTCTCTCCTGTAGGAAGCCATCACCGATTCGAGTTTCTTTTTGCATTCGCTTACGGGTGCGCCTGGTTCTTCGCGAATCTGGTCCGCAGCTATGGCGATTCCGGCTACCATCTCTTCACTGGTGTCTCGTATACCAATGTCTTTAAGTGTCTCCGCAGATTCCAAACAACTGTTTCCTGCAGGTAGGATTTCAACATTTTTTATCTCAAAAATTGCCATTTAGCGAATTTTTACGAACATGGGACCTAGCGCAATGAATTCCTGGTACCCGAAACCCCCTGTATACCAATTTTCGTGGAAATTGTTAGAGCCGTTTTTGAGAACCCGAGTATATACCGGGTGTTCAATTTATTTGAAGACATTGAAATATCTCGAGAACCACACATCGGATCAAAAAAGTGTGGAATGAAAAATGTTCGTCTCGAAGGGGGACATCTAATGATACCAAACTCGACCCCCCACCCCCACTCCCTGGAGGTGGGGGAGGGAGGAGTAAAAAAACTTCCCGCAAGTTCCCTAATTGTATGTTTAGGTTAGCGTGGTGTATAGTCATAAATTATTGGACTATTTACATATTAATTTTAGAGTGTTTGTTTATTTTAGCTGGCGAACTTTCAAGCCCTGAGTGAAGTAGTCTGTCAGACCGAATAAGAACGTTTTTTTTCTCTGGGTTGCTTTCCAATCTTTTCTATTCACGGCGTTTATCCATTTTGTATGGCGATCAGAATCGGCTGGAAACCGGTGGAAAGAAAATTCAGAATTTTTTTTGGCCCGATTGTAACAATGCACCTTACGTACGTTCTCACCATTATTAAATTGCTTCAAATTAATTTTAAGCCGTTTGCTTCTTAATTCCCAAAGAAGAAAGAGCCCCTTAAGGGACATGAGTTGGTTCTGACGGCGAGGTAAACGCTGCCATTCAATCCTGGTGTCGACCACAACTCCG
Source organism: Rhysida immarginata (assembly GCA_023313115.1). Classification (NCBI taxonomy): domain Eukaryota; kingdom Metazoa; phylum Arthropoda; class Chilopoda; order Scolopendromorpha; family Scolopendridae; genus Rhysida; species Rhysida immarginata. Next base: position 8,683 of record JAHWFO010061154.1, read on the forward strand.
GAATTCCTCTCCGACGGGTTCACCCAACTAGTCACGCGTTGGCGCAATGCGTGGAAAGGGATGGGGACTATGTCGAAAAGTGAATAGTGCATTACATAGAGGACAAATGTGAGTATAAGATACAAAAAGAATTTTGAAAATCGGTTAAACAAATAAAAAAAGTTACAGCCATGGAGACCTTATTTATCAATCGCCCCTCGTATATAAAACTGTTCTTTGCTTCATAATAATAAAAAAAATACTAGTGTTAAGGTCAGTTTTAAAAACGGGGAAAAAAGCATTGGGACAAAACTTTTTTTCAATGAGATAAAAATTAATTTAAATATCTGCACTGCAAAAAAAAATTGTTTAAAAATGGTGAAAAATTAAAAAAAAATTACTTTTTAAAATTTGTAATCAGAAAATTTTTCGAAGAAAGGCATGACAGAAAGGCATTGAATTAGTTTAATAACAATACTATTACAATAGGACTCATTTAAAAGGGTAATAATGGACCATATAGGAAGAAAGCGTCACTTTGTGATTAGGCCTTGATTACTCTTTTACCTTTCTTCTTATATTTCCGGTTTTTTTCAAATGCGTTTTTTTCAAAACACTGAGGACAGATGAAATACATTGGGACAGTACTCCAGAAACGTATTTTCTAAGTCAGCGGTTAGTTTGCTGTTGTTGGTGGGAGCTCTATGCGCTCAATCAAATTAACAAAACCCATTGGAAACAAGAAATTAAGCCTCCCGAGGAAAGTATAGGAAAGTAGCGGAAGCCCTGAGTTCATCTATTTTTTTTTTTTAGCCGGCCAAGCGGCCGAGAGGACTAGGGCGTAGGCTTTCTAGTTCTCGAGGCCATCTGATCGTGGGTTCGAATCCCGCCGTAGGCATGGATGTTTGTGTTTGTCCCGGGCTGCGTACAGATAAAACTTGTATAAAAGGCGCAGAATGACCGTAGTAGGCGACGTCAAAATTTCTTACTTATCCGTTAGGGTCGCGGAGGCAGCAGCCCTATGGAGGATCTCCAGCTATCGCGATCTTCCGCCTTCAGGCGCATGTCCTCCCTGGCAATACCTAAACGACTCGGACCCAGATTCTCCATGTAGTCTAGCCACCTGGTTCTAGGCCGACCACTTGGTCTCTTACCCACTGGCTTGGAAAATAACTGCCTAGGAAGACCAGTTTGCGGCATCCGTATCACGTGACCATACCAGCGCAACTGAGATCTCTCAATGCGGAGAAGTAGCGGCTCAACACCTAACGACTCCCTTATTGTGCTGCTGTGCACTCTATCTAGTAGGGTAACACTTGCCATACCTCTCAAAAATCTTATTTCGGCCGCTTGTACCCGCGATCGCACACTTTCGGTCATTACCCAAGCCTCATGACCATAGGTGAGAATAAGGACAAAGATAGATTTGAAGACGGAGAGCTTGGCTTTGTTACCCAGCTCGCGTTTTGATACCACGGTTCGCCACAGTTCACGTCTGACACAGCTTGCTGCACCGATCCAATTTAGCCACACTGATCTTCATCCCAGCTTCTTCACATTTGGTTGAAAACCAACACCTTCTAAAGATAAGACCTGAACGCGAAAACGTCATACATTGTTACATCATCATCCGAAGATACGTTTAATCGCATTACTACCAATAATAAACCCTAAAATGCGATTAAACGTATCTTCGGATGATGATGTAACAATGTCTGGCGTTTTCGCGCTCAGGCAACACCACCTAAAGAGAAAGCCTGAGCGCGGAAACGTCATACATTGTTACATCATGATACGAAATCATAATTTAGAGCTTATTATTGGTAAAAATGCGATTAAAGATGACTTTTTATGATGATGTAATAATGTATGAAATTTTCGCGCTCAGGCTTTGAGTAGAGGTAGTGTTGGCTCAGGCCTTATCTTTAGGAGGCGTTGCTCCGGCATTAAAAAGATAGGTTTATTAACGATGTAACTTTCATTGTGTCCATCTTGTATTATAATAAACAGTGGTTTTTCCTTTGTTTGATAATAGAGCTATCTTGGTCGGGTCACTTTTCAGTGCCGGAGCCTGTATTTCTCGTTAGCCACGCGTCACTTGTTTCACTTGCCAATAAAAAGTCCGGATTTGCGTGATATGACAGACTGACGAAGCACTTTATATATTAAGATGTAACAATGTATGAATTCTAAGTGACAAGCTTTCGTTCTCGTAGAAGGTGTTGCCTCAAGGCGTTATTTATAGGTGGTGTTGGTCAGGCCTGTCTCTCGTTGGCCTCGGTTGATTCTTAAGCCCTGGAAACCATTATGTTAATATTCTGACCACGTGATCACACAGCTTGCTGCACCGATCCGAGCATCCAATTCTTTCTCCTGCCGTCCATCACTCGTGAATGCAATCCCGAGATACTTGAATTTCTCCACCTGTCTCAATGAGGCTCCCCTAACATGGAGAACGCACTGAGCACGCTGTCTTGAAAGGACCAGAACCTCAGTTTTAGCCACACTGATCTTCATCCCAGCTTCTTCACATTTGGCTGTAAACCGGTCTAGTGCATGCTGAAGGTTCGTGCGAGAAGACCCAAGGAGGACAAGATCGTCAGCAAAGAGCAACCTCTCCACCAGGCAGTCGCCCACACAAACACGCTCATCGCTTCGGCTGCCCCTGTTTATCCAGTCCATAAAAATAATGAACAAAAGGGGTGACAATACGCACCCTTGGCGGAGTCCAACACCCACGGTGAACGGTCTTGACTTAATGCCATTTATCCGGACACAACATCTCAGAGCTTTCGTACAGAGACATGATAGAAACCAGTAATTGCCCATCCACTCCATACTCTTGCAACACTTGCCAGAGCGTCTCCCGAGGAATTCTGTCATATGCTTTTTCGAGGTCCACAAAGCAAGCGTAGACCTCTTTTGCATACTCCCATGATTTCTCAAAGATTTGACTTAGAGCAAAGATGTGATTCGTCGTGCTTCGGTCAGGTCGGAAACCACACTTTCCCGACAGTTTGGAGTCTACTATTTCCCGACTTCTCTTTTCCAGATACTTAGCGTACACTTTTCCAGGAATGCTGAGCAAAGAGATGCCTCGATAGTTGTTGCAATATTACTGATCTCCCTTTCTGAAGATAGGGATCACAATTCCTGTCTACCATTGCTTAGGGGCCTGTCCAGATATCCAAGCAACCTGACACACTCGAGTCAACCACAGGATACCATATGCCAGAATTTAAGGCCTTTAACATCTCGGACCGGATTTCATCATCATCTGCAGCTTTGCCAGTCTTCAGGGACTTAATTGCCCATCTGACTTCTGTTTCAGTGATACTACCGTGATTATTCTCCGCTCGAAGGTGCACCTCATGTGCCTCAGTTGTTGCTGTCACCGGATTAAGAAGAGATGCAAAGTATTCCTAATACCTATGCAACACGCTCTCCTCCATTTTCAGAAGCCTCCCATCTGAACTTAATAGTTTGTGATGAAAGAGACTTCTTTCCACGGAGGCGGCGCACGGTCTGCCAGAATAACTTGTTTGCCGAGCCATAGTCTGCCTCCAATTTCTCCCCGAACTTTTCCCAGGGCCTTCGCTTTAGCTGTTGATACTGTCTTTGCTGCTGGTTTTCGCGCCTCAGTGCACCGCACTCGACTCGAAGTTGACTTATTTGACTTATTTGCTGTTAGCCAAAATTTCTAACAAAACCAATCATCTATTTTTTTTATTCCTTTATCTGTACTTTTTAACCCCCCATTTTTTAATCAAAAATTGATTTTGTCGAACATTGTATTCAGAAAATAAAAAGAACCCTATCTTCTTTCCTTTCTCATCATTTTCGATCGAATGATATATCACATCCTATATGTTGCCATAAATTTCTTAAGATCAAGTGATTGTCACCCCCACAACTCCGACCCTATTGGGACAACTTTGTCCAAACTTTACAGTAATGTTGATCTTGCTTAGAGGAATCTGTATACCGAAATTCACTCCTTTATATGCATAAATACGCGTAGACCTTTTGGTCCCCTCTAATTTCCGCCCCCGAAATTCCGACCCAGTGGGCCAATCAAAACCAAATTAAATAGTGAAGGTGTACATGCCCATAGTAAGCTACATTCTGAATTTCAACCTTCCACGTCAAAAAATGCGGAAATTATGAAGGGGACGGACGGACGGACAGACAGACGGACATTGTGAAAACAATAAGTAGCTCCATTCTTCCGCTACTTAATAAAACCATGACGTTACAAGCTGATCCACGCACAAACAAATTCCATTGACTTGTATTTTTTTGAAACTGAATTTTTGAAAGAAAAATATTTAAAGTAAAAAAACTACAATACTGGAAGTAACCCCCCCCCCCCCCCGCTTTTCCATTCCAGCGTCTCCTACACGGCCAAAATAATCCACTAAAAAGTGACTTAGATTATCTCTCACAGGAAGCGATTTTTAAATTTTTATTTATTTTTAGTGTGAACGAAAACAGTTGAAAATGGACCTTTAACAACGAACACACTAAAAAAAAAACAAAACCAAAAAAAAAAACAACAACCGAAAATAGGAAAATGGACACAATTAATCATTCCAGTTATAATAATAATAATAATAACGTAGCAACAATGGGAGAATCCGACCAGAAAAACCGGAGGGAAAGGCCCAATGTTGTCCCCCAACAGGCAAAAGCCCAAAGCGAGGTTAATGAAAATACATATAAAAGAGTCAAAAATAAAAAGAAAAGTTAAATTGATAGGAAAACTTTTAAAATTACGACTGAGCAAGTAAACATTAGTAAAGACAACACAGTAATTAAATGCACACTGGAGCTAGCTTGAACTAAGAATAGAAAATAATAATACCCATCCACTATTTATAAATTCAAGTGCTATCTGTCCCCAGTATAGACTCGATTCCTGTGAGAGATACACCTAAATCACCTATAACAGATTCGGTTTTTAATAATTAAAATCGGGATTTTTTGTGGATATTTTTAATTTTTCTCAAGGGGAGGGGGAGGGGAAGAACGCAAAAAATGCACATTTAGTGAACATTTCTTATATAATTATTCTGACACGTCTGAGGACAATCAAAGGAACTTTTAGTCAATAGCCATAACCTCTTGATTCTCAAATCGTTTCTCATTCTCCGGAATGTCAATTTCCTTTCTATTGCTAAAAGCAATTCTATCCTCATTGCATAAAAATTGACAATAACATCTGTATTATAGTTTCTGCCATGACTTGCCTTCTAAAAGGAGTAGAGCCACATAGTGAATGCTACAAACGTGTAAAATAGTGATTGGTGTCTCTCTGTCGCACTGAAAGCTCCACGATAGTCTTTGGGCTTTATATTCATTACAAAATATAGATTGGTCATAAACATGAATATATATACATGGTTTGTTACTACATACATATAAATAACATATTTATTTACATAGGATGTCACTCATCCGCCTTTAGGATAAATGTTGATCAGAATTCATTGCTGATATTCCGCCAAAAGAGGGCGCAATCATAATGATGCACGTTCAGTATACCTTTGGCGATAATAATTTTCATAAAAATTCTCTTTCCACGCTTTGTTGCTTTATTTACAATAATTTTCTTAAAAATTCTCTTTCTATGTTTTGTTCTTTTATTTCCAACAATAGTACAGTTACTTTACTGTGGTGGTAACAGGAATCGTTCGCCACTAATATCATCATTCAGCAAGAGCTCATAAGGGCTCTTGATTCAGTGCGCATCTCTTCTGTGCATGCAAGAGATCTCCCTCTCCTGTGTGTATGGGCGCTAATTGCCCCCTTCCTCCCGCTTGACCTTCCTTCACTCTTTACTCCCTTCCCACCCCTGTGTTTCTAAACTTTAGATTTTTTGAATTTCTCAAAACGTTCCATTTATCATCATTGTGAAAAAAAACAACATTGGGTGGATATTATTTGGAACCCAACACAGAAACCAATTAAAAATAAACTAAGGAATTTATTCATGTGTCTTCACGTTGAATATATATAAAAAAATATAATTCATGTATATGATACTGCAATCACCGAAATGCTGCAATATAATTCATGTATATGAAAAAGTAAAGACCAATTTTTTTAAAATGCATCATTTTGATATAAATTAGCATCAGAGGAACTTGAATTTCTGGTCAGCAACAACAATCAAATAGATGTTTACAAAAAGAATCAAGATATCATTAACAAGATTAATGTGTTTGGTGGATTGACTGCAAATTCATTTTCGCTTAACACTGATGAATACAGAAAGCTTGCCAATCACCGAGATGCTGCTATTACAATTCTGAACAAAAAAAATTTTTTTTAGAAAAGAAAAATATTAACATACGCCAAAAAATCTCTCCCCAGTTTCTAATAAGTTTCTAATGAGTTTTTCTGTTTTTGTCTACATTAGCTAGCCATACCTTTCACTTTACCCACTCGATAAAGGGCAGGGGATGAGATTTTTTCACCGGGTATTTTGCTAAACCCACATTTTACATGATGCTCTACAACTTTCTAAATAACACATGGGTCTAACACCTACCCCTACAAAATTAAAATTTTCAAAATTTACCCCTTCACCCCCAGGGACGCGAAATATTTTTATTCTGAATTAGGGGACATTAAAACCAAATAATCAATATTCATTTTTCCCCCACCTGTTCCCCTTGAGCCGTTATTTGGACCTAAAGACGAGACACCAATTATGAAACACCCTGTATAGTAGTTTTGTTTCCATTACAAAAGGGTTCTTACTTTAAAAATGACCCTCGTCTAGGAATTATTGAGTTTTAAAGTTTTTCTAGACTTTTGAATCACTTTGTAAAATCTTCAAATCAGAAACTTCTATTAATAAAAAAACAGTTGTTTCTTGTTATGTCTCAGTATCTCTTATGTCTCAACATGTAATTATATCAAGTTGTTTGAGTGGAGACTTCGTAATCAACACCCACATGAAACAAGTGTCTCACGGAAAAACGAAAACAGAAGCGTTTTTATTCGGGTAGCAAACGGAGAACCAAATCGATACCGAAACCAAAATGAAGCAGACGACGGCTTACAGCGGCAAGCAAAGTAAGCCACGAAAGAAAGAGTCGTATCGTTCCCGTAAAAGGTCAGCGCGCTTAGAGACCAAAGACTCACAGGAACAGCACGAAACGTTAAAAGCCTGTGTGCAAGTGTGACGTCAATCCTGGGTGCTCTTCAGTCACGTGACTCGATTTGGTTACAAACAAGTCTTCTCGCTTCGGGATTTAACATTGGTTCCAACGTAGAGATGAAATAAAACCGCTTTGTATAAAACCAGTGTTTATAACACATATAAGATGTGAAATTGTTGAGTTCCTCACTGCTCAAGAAGGAGCCAAAACAGCGATTTACACATCTATCGTTTTCCAAAAGAAAGAAAGATCCGCGTACGATGGCATACTTTCGTTAAGTGATTAAAAGTGATTAAAAAGCGTTCTAATATTTATTTATAAATTATATAACGGTATTAAATGTCTTAATGATAATATAAATTACACAAATTCACATAAAATAATTTAAGAGTTGTCATTTTTACTGGTCGCCCGTTTCAACGTTACTAGTACGTATATTGCGCGGTTCCAATGTTTGGAACCAGCGATCCCATTTCCTAGGCTCTCGGCCCCTTCATCGCGCAAATGACGTCAGCTGTGAGGAGTCACTTGCACTCTCTGTAGAAGATGGTGGTGACCTGCGAGTCCGCGCGCAAAATCGTGCTGAGCGCTCATTGGTCTTGCATAATTTAGAAGCAAGGAAGCCAATGAGTGCGCAGCCGAATTTTAGATATAATGTGAATCAAAAGTGTTAGAAAGGGGATAAGAGACAGAAAAAGACGAGCGTGGAAACTGTTGCCGGAAACTTTGAATTGAGAGGATCGAGAGCGAGTCCAGATTTCATCTACGTCGATAGATGCGCCGCAAATCCGCAAGAAAATAAGGAACCATTACCGCGGCGGAAATTACAGGTCTGAGGTAAAATATCCTAGTAAAATATTATTTTTCCTCCAGGAAGGCCTACAGCAATATTGAACGTAATGCGGTCAAATGCATTTCTGTTCCAAGCAAACAAGGCCAGCTGATTGACACAGACATAGCGGATCTGGGCTCTTTTGACAATTTCTCTCCAAACAATTTCATTAAAGGCAACAAGGTAACTCAATATGCGTACCATAATTTTTCCATTAACCCTTGGACTTTTTCTTGCACAAGGCAACTTTCGAACTCGTTGAATGCATTGCATTTCCAATCACCGACGGAGGCCATTGAGACACAGTGCGCTTGTGAAGGACCACTACTACACAATTCGTTCACTACGTCAGTTCCCGATTTAACTAAGTGTCTCATTATTAGCAACTCCTGGAGGCCTCTTAATTCCGAACCGAAAACGTGACAAGGAATTTGCGTCGTCACGAGTGTCAGCCATTTCCTCGATCACGAGGGAAATTAGCGAGCGTGCGTGCGACACCACTGCTCCGTGCTTAGCGTTTCGCGAGGTTTGTGCTAAAAGTGTGAACAGTAAAGTTTTATGCCCATATCTAATTTTTCATGATTATTTTCATATTTGAAGATTGATGGTTCCGAACTAATGTTTTTTTTAAATTTGTGCCTTCTCGTAGGTATACTCCTGCATCGTTGTTCGTTCCCTTTCATCACGCATTTCGGGTTCCAGTTTTCCTCCCGCCAAAAAGAGGACACGAGGCTGGCTGTGGCATTAAGAAGAAACCAATTATTAATATTTGAATTGTAACACTTAATATTATTATTCTGTTTTTGAATTCAACCGAATTTGATTGAGTTCACACGACTTATTGTAAACCTTTGAAAAACCTTTGAATCATTATCTGATTTTATTATAACTAATTGTTAATTAACTTTCCGAACTCTACCAAAATTTTATTATTACAACCTCATTTCTAAATTTACGTGACAAATTATATTAAGATTGAAAAAAAGAAATGAAAACTTCCTCGATCTTACCAAGAGCCACGAGTCCATTCCGCACATAGGTGAGTAGCGCTTTTTACTTACATTTTTCAATGTTAGAGTATATCTCCATTAATTTATTGTGCAAAATGTAACTTAAAAAAAAGGTTACTGAACAGACACTAAGAAGCACCCTATAGAACTTGAATGAGAAGCAATAAAAACCCAATCACCCAAAGGTCATTGGTTTGACCTGGTGAGAAATAAGATAACAAGGAGAAACAGACCATTAACTCTTAAACGTTAGGGAATATTTGAAAAATAATAAGTTGTAGGGTCATATTTGACCCCACCATGGTAGTTAAGCGTTAACTTCTGATTAAGAGATTCGATAACTTACCGGATTCGATGTTCAAATATATTTATGGAAATGGTGTTTTCAAATACGATGCTTGTTCCATTTTACAAAGCTAATTGGTTCAATCGATACAAAAAAAAACCCATATTTTTTCTCTTCACAAAAATACATATAAACCATTTTATAAACATTTAGAATGATACTAAAGCATGTTACCAAAATGACAAAAACTTCTTCGCAGACTTGTGCTCATATTTTCAAAAGAACTTTAATAACGATTCTGACAATGATTTAGATACCTCTACAATTAACTATTTAACCACTTTTCATTGTAATAATAATTTTAATAGTCACTTCAATGATATCACTCCACAAGAAGTTATACTCCTTGGTAAATTCACCAAAGCAAGTACAAAGTGTATTTTTGAAGATATTCCTGATTTTATTTTCCAAGGACTGATCGAAACTCTTGCTGTACCTCTGTCCATTCTACTCAATCGTTCAATATCCATTGGTACTCGTAAATATCTGGTGTCTTGGAAAGTCTTCCCGATGGTTCCTGTCCCGAAGGTTAAAAATCCTTCGTTATTAAAACACTATCGTCCCATAACTACTCTCTTCTTTCCTGCTAAATTACTAGAAAGCTTCGTAGCGAAATATCTTCGCGCCCACTTCTCTAGCTTTAATACCGGTATGGATAATCAGCATGGATTTGTGAAAGGTAAATCAACCTTAACTAATCTCGCTCGTCTAGCAATTAATATTGCTGATGCCACAGAATCTTCTTCCCAATTGGATGTCTTTTACGCTGATGTCAGTAAAGCCTTTGATTATGTAGTTCACAGGCGACTAATATCCAAGCTTGACTGCCTGGGTGTAAATACGTTGATAATATCCTGGTTGAGGTTTATGCTCTCTAACAGATGCTTTTATCTCTCCAACTCGCAGTCGGATCGTATCCTCGGCAGAATTGGTAGTGGAGTACCTCAGGGATCACCTCTTGGGCCCATTTTGTTTAATTTTTACATGATTGATTTAGGTCAGTGTTTTATAAATGATTCTACCTCATATCTGCTCTATGCTAATGATTTGAAGATTTACTCCAAAATTAGTAGTTTACCTCATGCTCTGAATCTTCAGGAGAAAATCAATAAGGTTCATCAATGGCTTGAAAAAAATGGTCTCCAGTTAAGTGCAGAGAAGTCTGGAATGATCAGATTCACAAGAAGGACTAATTCAGTCAAAGTTAGATATACTCTACAAGGGTTTCTACTATAATTTGTTCCTTATGCAAAAGATTCGGGCGTGTTCTTCAATTGTAATGGTTCCCCTAAACATCATTGTGAATATCTACTGCTGGAAATTATTTAAAAAATGTATGTTTAAAGAGGTTATATTACATTTACAAAAACTCTTATGCAATTTTTAAAATTTACCAAGCCGTACTATTGCCAAGAATTTAGTGCGAAGAGTCCAAGAGGACATAAAATGACGCTAGATGGAATGACAAAAAAAGAAGAATACGCTCCGTACACCACAAGGTGACTATGTGCAAACTGATCAGGACAAGGCCCAAGTCATTGCAGATTTTTTATATAATTTACCTATTTGGTTCAGTGGTTTCTCAAACTATTATTACTTAAATATTGAAAGAAAAAATGACTCCTTCATAAAATTTTGCTCATCAAACAACAAGACTGTTCATAAAAATAATGTATTGATGGATTATTCTCTGTTAACCTTAGATAACCTTGTATCAAAAAACTTAAATTTAACTCTTCGATCAATTTAAATAACAAAGCAATTGGTCCTTTTTTATCGATTAGAATAGGTATACAACACTATCGTCCTAATAGCCGCTTACCTGTTAAGTTAACCACACAGATCTATCACACTGATAGCTGCAAGATTGACCCTGTTTATATTTTAATCAAAAATTACAATACTCAAGACCTTCACTCTTGTAACTTTATTGATATTTTTATGTAGCATTTAATCTATTATTTATAATATTTTACCTCCTATGTGGTTCTTGATATTTTAATTTTGCAATATTATATCACTGTTCAAATTATTTAAACAATGATTGTGGATCACATTTCTCTGATTTATGTGCTTATTTATTTTTATCCAATATCTTCAATACATATGTTTTATTTACTTTGTAATCCCTCCTAGGCTCTATCTGTATGGGGACACTAATGCCACTGTATGGTTACTGGTGTTAAATATGAATAAATATAATATAATATAATATAATATAATATAATATAATATAATAATATAAGAATATCTGCATAATGCAGCAGTTATGCCAACATAAATCGAAGTGCTTTAAAAAGTCCTCGAGCGTGTCACGAAATATTAATTGATATGAATGTATCAATGTAAAGGCCACCAGCGAGTTATCGACCATTATCGAATGGTCGACTGGTTTGTATCATAATGAACATCGTAATTGTATTTTGTTTTTCTCCTCGAACAATTTCCAAATAATCATTAAACTAATCATAGATATTTTTAATTCTCTTCAGTATTAATTAATTAATACTGAATGTTTTGTGGTTTTTGCCAAATATAAAGCGGTAATTAATTCAACGTATTAATTCACATGAATGATTTACTGGTAGCGGTAAAGCACTTTGAAATTGTCTAATGTGTCCATTTTTAGCATCGATCACAAATTAGTTTCACCCATGTGGATGAACAGATGATTAAAGTGTAAGGTTTACCAACCTTTGGAATTAATTCCACAACTGAGCATTCAAGATTCCTATTTCTTCCTCAAGTTAACATCTCTACAGCCAACCAACTTTGTCAAGATCTATCAACACTCCATTATTTATTATTGGTGAACTTTGACTATTGACCTTATACATTATTCATTTATTAATTTTATTATATGTAACTATAAGGAGTTTACAATCATAAATAAACACATATTATCTCACTCCTATGAATTATCTCTTCTATATATATAAAGAAGGATGTTTGTGGGTCTGTGGGTCTGTGTGTATGTTTTTTATACAAATCTACAGTTTTATTCCGATCTTGATAAAATTTCGCATACATGACCTTCAAAGCATGAGGAAGGTCACTGTCTACCTCAGATTTCGGAAAAATAATAAATATCGATAAAAAATCGATATTCATGGTTATGGCAAGGCATATTAATGAGAAATATCTCATGACCAACAATGCAAGGCAAAGTTTGTACAACAATAGGTATCAACAATGGTATCAACACGCAATTCACAAACGCTCTGCATGGACCAACAATCAATATCTCATGACTAACAATGAAAGGAAAAGTTTGTGCAAGTGTAATTATCCCGGGCAACGCCGGGTACCTCTTCTAGTCTATCTTCTATCTATATATATAAAGAAGGATGTTTGTGGGTCTGTGGGTCTGTGTGTACGTTTTTTATACAAATCTACAGTTTTATTCCGATCTTGATGAAATTTCGCATACATGACCTTCAAAGCATGAGGAAGGTCACTGTCTACTTCAAATTTCGAAAAAATAATAATTATTGATAAAAAATCG
>JAHWFO010061155.1:0-25493 GCA_023313115.1 Rhysida immarginata
CGTTAACTAACATAGGAAGGCAATGGTAAACCACCTGTGTAATAAATTCCCAAGATTACTGGACCTGTTGAAGAACAGAACACTCAGTTAGTTTTCCCTGGTTGAGGCTGAAAGAAGAAAAAGGTCAGTTACTCTCAATTCTTGGTGTGAAAATTTGATGAGAAAGGCTGTTTGGGCTGTAATACATTATCTCAAATAGAAAGGTTCTGAAATAAAGAAAAATATTCAAAGTAAACTTCTAGTTGGTTGATGCAAAGTCATTTCGACCAAATTTTTTAAACGTGTGTTTCTGAACAGCAAGTCACAAGCTGATTTTTGTTGGGTGAAGAAAGCTTTGTGGAATGTGGAAATATATTTAGTGTGAAATTTGATTCAATAATAAACTTTTAAAAATTACAGGCAGCAATAATAAATTAAAATTAAGCAATTGAAAATTCCCTTACTTTCATGTTCATTAAAGCTAAATGGATCATAAAAATATTAGGTATTCTAAAAAGTTGGTCAAAATGTAAACAGTTTGAAAGATACCAAAGATAAAATTATTAAAGGAATACCGTAAAAGCTCAATTTGAGGCTGGGGGTGTAAATTAAAGCCAGTCTCGATTTAAAGCTGGGTCTTCATCTAAAAATTTCAGCTAAAACCCTATCTTGAATAAAGGCCTGATCTAGGGGCAAAATTGTCCCTTTTCGCCGATTTTATACAAACACTTCCCAATTGATTTTTGTAGTCATTTGTTCCGTTTAATTTAATACAAATACATTGTGCCTAGCAATGCCCATTGGTATAGTGGAATAGTTTAAATTCATACTTTGTAAAATATTGTGCTTGTTAATGTTGGAATCACTAATTGAGTTAAAATTGGGTAAGCAACAGTATTTTTGTAAAATTATTCAATACTCCCCATCATCTTGGAAAGAGTATCCCCACTATTTTACGTCTTGGAGATAGTATGCTAAATGCTCCCTATTTGTGGGAATATGGTAGGTACATTTGAAGACCTACAGGAAATGGGCTCCAGGAAAAGAAAAAAAGGTTATGATGTAAATTTTAAACTATAAACACCATACAATATGCCAAGGAAAATAGTGGAGAACTTTATAATAATGAACCGGTCTTCATCAGCGATTCCAAAACAGAAGACAATAATATCTACTGGCAAATTTCTGTAGTTTATGATGTCAGTTTTGTTTTTAATAAAAAAAAAATTCTCTAACAAGAGTATTACACAAACATGTACGCCATAGATCCCCACCAAATTGAAATACGGTATGCTACTCATCTGAAGCTAAAAAAAAAAAAATAATAACAAAATCTGAAATTTTGTTTCTTTCAAAATAAACCGTGAAAATGATAAAATTTGAACACATATAGCCATACAAAGACTCCATTGTTAAATCGGTGTGCGTGTATATTAATGCGCTTGACGGAACTTCTTTTTTCCACTACTCAGCAATAAGCACGAATCCTCTTCACATGAAAGCAATGAAAATAGCAGCAGACAACAATTGAATGGATTCTCAAGTTTCTAAACAAACTTAAAGTCTGTTTCACTATATGAAAAAAGCTGCAAGGCAGTAAGGGAAAGCCACATCACCAATTGCCATTTCATTCAGATCAACGTGCAGCCAATAAAAAAAGAAACTGAAACCATAGTGGCTAAAATGAAACTGAAACAGTGCTTCACGTTTTTCACATGCGCAGTCGGAGACTATTTTGTGGGTCGTAGGTGAAAACGTAGTGATGTGCTTTCCCACACTGCCTTGCAGCTTTTTTTTTTTTTTTTTAAATGGATTATTAAAATTAGCTAATTGCCTTCCAGTAAAAAAAGAATCTCTAGAGTAATTAATAACCATTTCCTTAATTTATTATTTCATTTTATTAATTAATTCAGTAATCTTCGTAAATGAAGGCAAGGCTGTCGGTTGCATTGGTGAGATGGTATGTATTTCGGTGCTTTATAATTTTAGATAAAAAATAGTATTCATGGATGCTTACCTCATCTTACAAATTATGTATTTCGAGACGAATAATTGTATGGCAAAATTAAGATTTTGTGCTTAATAGCACTATTCTTAACTGCAATTCTTTGACACCCGCTGTTAACGATTTTGTTTCTCCCCTTACTGCCATGTTTTTTCACATCCATTTTGAACGAAGTGCTGCCGCCACTGTGCAAAGCTATCGCTTCCTGTGTAGGCTTGCACGCAAAAAAAGTGCATCAAGCAACTACGTGTTCTTCCCTGTGTAAGTTGTATGTCAAAATTTAGAGGTATTTTTTGGGACTTCCTTCTAATGCTGGGTTTTGAATAGAAGCCTATCTCAATTAATGGCCAGGGGATTAAGACTGTTTTTTGAATTAGAAGCCTGGGCCTCAAATCAAGCTTTTACGATATATTAAATGGTAAGGAATTGTCATCTTCGTTTTGTTTACTATCCTTCAAGAGTGTTTACTATAATTTTTTTATATACTGTATCATTATATAAAAATAAAAAACAAATTACCTTAACTGTGGATAAATAACATCAATGGCAACACAATGAGCCAAAACCGCTTTTCCACAACAAAATATTTTGTTGTGGAAAAGCGGTTTTGGCTCATTGTGTTACCATTGATACTGTATCATTGTCATTTAAAAGATCCGTCTTAAGAATTCTCAGTTAAAAAATTTGAATTTCATAATTTGATTATTCTGTTTAATTAACTATTTATTATAAAAATAAGAAAACTCTTTCACCACAACAAAAGTAAAAATAGAAAAATACAACCATATTTTTTTCATATTTTATTCAATTAACTATTTAATGTTTACTGTTGTTCTATACATGATTTAAGAAATAAGCAATCAGAAAAAGAAGTAGAATTAAACAACAAAGGACATCCAAATATTGATGTAGTTTCATTTTTCCTTTTAAGGAAGACTTTGCCAATAACAGGGAATACATTACTGTGCTTGTGTACAAAAATGATGGAAATAAAGTTTACTACCCATGTAAGTAACATCATTCAAAATTTATTCATATGTTTTCTGCCAGTAATATTGAAATATTAAAAATTTAGATAATTCTTGAAGAAGTCTAAAGTCTGTCTTACTATATGAAAAAAGCTGCAAGGCAATATGGGAAAGCCACGTTACCAATTGTCATCTCATTCAGATCAACGTGCAGCCAATAAAAAAAGAAACTGAAACCATAGTGGCTAAAATGTAACTGCTCGTGCGCAGTCGGAGACTATTTTACGGGGCATATGTAAAAGAGTAGTGACGTGCTTTCCCATACTGCCTTGCAGCTTTGAAAGGCAGTGAGAGCCCTGCCTTTCCAAACCTTGCTAATCTGAAATTTCAGTTAATCCAAATGAATGAGAAAAAATAATATTAAGCACAAATACTAATCCAAAATTGTAATTTCTGTATTTTTGCATTGTAATAAATGATGGATGAATCGGAAGTCATTGGACTCATTTCATTGTTTGGATTATTGTGTATTATATATAAACCATTGTATAATAGTTTCTTATCAATGTTTGTGTTATATTCGAAATTCGGCAAAAAAAGTACAAAAATTTTATCTATCCCAATAACCAGCATAATTTCATAGATAAATATCCCTTATTTTTTGCAAATTCTCATGTATTAGAAGCTTTTAAGAATGCACACTTGGTTTGCACATTTATCTGTTCGTCTGTCTGGCATTCTGCTGTTTGCAGGATAACATGAAAATGGATTAATTTTTTTAAAATTGTGTTTTCATTAGCGTGATCATCATCATCAAGGTCTTAACTGAACTGTATCAACTTTTCAAGCATTTTTATAGATTCCTTCAAGTCACTTGATGCGTTCTAACAATGACCGTTAAACATTTTAACAAGCCAAGATATAAAAGTAATAGATGAAAACTGGAGTTAATACTGGTAATGATATTATTGGAAAACTGGAAGGAAAAATTCCATGACCTGGATTCGAACCAGGAATCACGAGATTCATGCTCATTGTGGGCTATCATGAACACAGTACTATAAAGGTGTCTCCAAGTGTCCTTAAAGACTACCGTATTGGCTCGAATATAAGCCGACCCTTAAATTTTCATGGCGTTTTGGAGGAAAAAATTTTTTTTATGTGAAAACAAGTTTAGTTATTAAAAAAAATTAATAAAACAACTCCACAAATAATTCAATAAAACATTTTGTTTTGAAAAAAAAAAAAAAAAAAGAATGGTGAATATTACTTTTACAAAAATTATAGTATTGTAAGTATTTACCAAAAGTATAAAACACAAATATTAAAATAAAATTCAGTTTAATTATTCACTCCAAAGTTGTGACTAAAATTTCATTTGATTCTTTTTTTTTTTTCTCCCTTTAAATTCAGATTCCTCTGATTCCTTTCTGAATATTAATAGTTTGTCCATCTTCGGTCGCGTTCATGATCTGAATTTATTACTGTATCATCTCTACATAATAAATAAATGGTTTTCCATAGTTAGAGAATTTATATTAAATTCACGCAGAAAAGTTATGAAAGCTGGTGTCAGTGAACGTTAGCGACGGCCGGCCATGAAGTTTCGTAGCCTACGCTGATAGAAGAACGAGAATCACGGCCGACAATTCTATCAGCATAGGCTACAGAAGTTCCGACGAGAATCACGGCTGCCCGTCGCCAATGTTCGCCACACCGGCTTTCGTGACATTATTTTATTTTCCATTGTGATTTTCTTAATAAATAAACTGTATTTGGTCTTAATCATGCGCCATATCGTTTTTATAATTATCTAAATTAAAGGTAAATGTAACAAGAATAGAACGCAACACCGCAACAGGGATGGATGAAGGGAGGGGAGGGGGTAACAGTTTCTCCCGGAAAGTTAGGGAACAACTCTCAATATTTATCGATGAAATTAACCTCTTCCATGCTTTTATTCCATTTAGAAAAGATTTAGGATATCCTGCAAGATTATTTCAATCATTGGGATTTCGACAATTTCTAATCATTTACTGATAATCTCGTTTTTTGCACATCCTTAATACAACATAGTCCCAAAAGTGTATTCATGCGCATCTCTCACAGTAATAAAATATCGCATCCCTTAAGTGAAAATGATTTAGGAAACGTGCATGAAACCCAAAGTAAAAATTATCTTTAAAAATTAACTTCAGTCACAAAAAAAGAGTTCGCGAAAAAAGTTCTGTCCAAACGGCTATCGCAAAAGTTACATTTTGCTGTCTATCTTAAATTAACATAATTTGATTGATTATAATTTTGAAATGATATGTAATTAATTTTACAATGACAGGTTAAATAGGAGGTAGCTGGATGAGAATTTTTTAACAGCGTCAAGTTTGGCAGGGGTGTGTGTGGGGGGGGGGGGGGGGGAGTAGTTTGAGTCGGTCTCGAACCTAAGCCGAGGCTCGGTTTTCGGCTTCATTTTTTGGGATAAAAAGGTCGGCTTATATTCGATCCAATACGGTATAAGGTAGTCAAGACGGAAGCACAGATCAGAAATTCCTCCTTTCCAAATCATTAGAAAGCTGATGAACACACAGAAGAAATTAATAAATGAGAACTATTAATTAATTTCAGGAATATTATTTTCCACACAACAATAATAAATTTTAAAATAAAAGTTCCAAAAGGCCTAAGCTGAAACACTTGGAAAGGGAAGAAGGTTCTGAAATACAACTGTCTTCACTAAAACACCATAAAATCGTTGAATGCCGAAGTGAAATCAAAAAATTATGTGTGCATGCCAAGCTTTTCGAGAGTGACTGCTCTCTTAATGGTTGATGTGATTTGAAGACCTGAAAAAAACAAAAATTGAATTTTGAAGTTAGTTCCAATTGAAAAATAATTTTGAAGAATTAGTTTGAATTAAGCCCTAAAAAGTTCTTCAGTTCATAAATATTTACGTTGGAACATTGTGTATCCATTTAATTGAAGAAATATTATTTTCCACAAAACAATAATCAATTTTAAAATAAAAGTTCCAAAAGGACTAAGTTGAAACTCGCAGGCAGCCGATGAAATGGAAGTTCCAATGTAAATAAATTATTTAATTCTATCTTGACTACTTTACACTTGGAGACGGCCTTGCTGTATCATGTCCGTGATAGCCCAATTGGTAGAAGTGATGAACATGGTACTCCTGGTTCGAATTTTTCCTTCTGTTTTTCCAATAATATCATGCCAAGATATGTCATCTGATACATCAATTAATTCGTATTGATGAGTTATGAATGAATACAATTACGAGGGTATATTGAAAAGTAATGCCTCCATGGCTGTAACTTTTTTATTTTTTAAGCGATTTTCAAATTCTTTTTGTATCTGATACTTACATTTGCCCTCTATGCAATGCACTATTCACTTTTCGACATAGTCCCCATCCCTTTCCACGCATTGCACCAACACGTGACTAGTTGGGTGAACCCGTCGGAGAGGAATTCTGGGGTTGTTGTCGACACCAGGACCGAACGGCAGGTTTCACCTCGTCGTCAGAACGCAACTCATGCCCCTTAAGGTACTCTTTCCTCTTTGGGAAGTGGTGAAAGTCGCAAGGTGCAAAGTCTTTCATTTTTGAACTGCAGTTTTTCATCTTTGAACTGTAGGTGCTGCAACCCCCTCTGATATGTGGTGAGCGTGTGCAGACTGGCGTTATCGTGCTGCAGAAGAGGATCCAAAGCTGCCATTCAATCCTCGTGTCGACGACAACCCAGGAATTCCTCTCCGACGGGTTCACTCAACTAGTCACGCATTGGCGCAATGCGTGGAAAGGGATGGGGACTATGTCAAAAAGTGAATAGTGCATTACATAGAGGACAAATGTAAGTATCAGATACAAAAAGAATTTTGAAAATCAGTTAAAAAATAAAAAAGTTACAGCCATGGAGGCATTACTTTTCAATATGCCCTCGTATTACTTTTTGTTGACATAGGCTTCGAGGGTACATGTCTTACGACTGCATGGTTGATGCTAGTTTAGAGTACACATCCATTAGAATCGCTTGTTGAGGCACACGTTTGCTTTAACAATAGACAGGAAAACTCATTCAGATTTGATGACAAAAATACCAGGAAAATGAAATTTTAAACAAAATCTTATCAAAAGTCGTCTACTAATTTTCTCAGAGTTACACAACAAATTAAGTCTACTACTGCATCACAGTTAATGCTCCTTCTCGGAACAGTTAAAAGATTTTATGCATTGCTTATTATTTCTTGCCCCTAAATTGTATGCATAGCTAAGATAAATGAGGCAGTTAAAGCATCAATTTGCCAGATTTTTCTTATATGAGTATTTCAGAAGCCAAACCAATTACGGTAATTTCACTTTTCATTATATCTTAATTGTTGTAGCCAGGCATGATTAGTGCTTAATTTTTCACAAACCAAAAATTCTTAACTTTAGTTATGTAAATTGTACCATGAAAATACAATTTTAATGAAGAAAAATTGCTTGAATGAATGGAATAATTCATACAAGATCATTATTTTTCTCTACTTTTTGTTTTATGAAGTTAATTCATTTGATTTGAGAAGTTCATATTATGAATAGTAATTGATGTTCATGAATTTTTTTTCTTTACAGATGATCCTCCCCCTTACATAGATGGTACTCGAATTAATAGTCCTCATTATTTGTGTAAGATGCTTATAAATGACACTGGTCGTAAACGTTTTACATTAGTTATATCACAGTATGAAAAAATGAATACCATCCATTATACATTGCGTGCATATTCTACATCTCCATTTCTGTTGACCAAAATTAAAAATCCATACAAGTTTCCTCAAACAGTAAGCTCGGTTACTTTATCTTTGAAGCCAACTTTTACATTGGTCTGACAAGACAGGCTGATTCACAAGGCCTTCTGGGGTTTTGGAAATCGATAAAACACTAACCATGATAGACGTAACAGAAATGTTCATATCGGTGGAATATAGTTTTGTACTGGTGTTCCTTATGTCCACCTTTGGTGACACATACATCAATTCTGTATTCAGTTTCCTGCTGAACACATTCCAACATCTGATGATCAAAGCCAGCAACTGCATGAGTGATCCTCTCTTATAGCTGGGTTAAATCACATCAAAGATCATGTGTCCGTGCTTCTATTGCCACGTGAATCACCCTGTACATCAAAGCGACAAATATCTATTATTGTGCTCTATTAAGCAATCTCATTTCTTTGAATTTATATGTAAAGATATTTGCTACCTTGAAAATTTGACAAACTAGTGTGAATCAGGCTTGACTCATTTTTATATGAATTAAGTATGGCATATTACAGTACAAGTGTTGGGATATAGCTGGTTTGCAAAATGGTTCTTTCAAACGATTTCTTAAATTTTTTCGAGTTCAATGAATGAATCAGTAATAATTTGTGCTCTCTAGATTGACTACCCCCCATTTCTCTCTTTGGATGAAAGTACTGTTGCAAAAAATTTGGAATCCCAATACTGTGCATGCAAATATAAAATACAGATTGATTCTAAAGCTCATATCCGATTTCAAAGTGCTATAACTATGCAGCTATTGACAGGGCAACTGAATGACCTGCCTACTTTTGGAAAGTGGGGGTCATTAAGTTTGTTGAGGTTGCCGGTAGAGTTCTTTCCCCAGTCTGTGTTGTTTTTGATATGGCAACCCAGCAACAAAAAGCATTTTGCATCCTCTGCCTCAACAAGTGCGAATCAGCGATAACCATCCAGCATGAATTTCGTATAAGATTTGAAATAAAAGCCCCTACTGCTAAGAGCATTACAAAATAGCATCAAATGTTTCAAGAACTTGTTGCTTGTTTATGTAAGTGGAAACGCACAGATCGGCCTTGTACCTCTGATGAATACAGGGTGTTGCAGATAACTACAGGGTAGTATAATGAGAAGCCTACCCACTCAATTGTAGGAGCTGCCTCGACATCAAATGATAATTGGGTAATTTTATCAAAAACATGACAGTTTTGACGTTCACTCCCCCTCCCCGATTGTGGAAACTGCTGGCTGCTGCAGGCCACCTTCATCTCTCTCCATTCTGCCAATCGACCGAGCGGGCCCCTGCAATCGAGCGGGTACGCTTCCCGTTATACTGCTCTGTAGTTATCTGCAACACCCTGTACATGAAGCGAAAGACTAGATGTGTGCTGGAGAAGTCCATATTGAACACCTCTAAATTACCATTTTGAAACTTGATGATATGATGGCTATTTTGCACTTTGAATAAGCATCTGGGGACTTAACTGGGATAGATGAAAATGGGATTATCTTTTTCTGCATAATAGATCAGTGAAGAAGGTAAGATGTGGCTCAGCACCTTATGCTTGTAGATATGTACTCCAGCATCTGTACTGTAGAGACAGGGAATTTCTTGATGGTAAATTGGGTCCATTCACTTTCTGTTGAAAGTAGACAGAGTTGACTTTAACATTATTAGCTAACTTGTGCAATGATTTTGCTCACAAGTAGTGGTGAGTTCAAGATTGATTTTAGCAAAGATGGAAAAATTTTCAAAACTTCCTGTGTATTTTTGAAATCGTGTAATATTAGCAAAAACTAGAACTTTCTGTCTTATAAGGGAGTAGAATGGTAACGATTACTCAAAACCTTCACAAGACCCTATTTTAGCTTGCTGCAGCGAGAAAAAAATGAGCCTAGGTCCAAAATGAATGAAGATTAAAAAGAAAATAAAAATTGTTTTGAAATACTCACTGACAGGGTTAACAGTGGTGTAAAAATAACATAAATAAATACGTCAAGCAACCTCAACTAGACGATTTTACATAGAATGTCTAGGACTGATCGGGGCATGATTTGATTGGTAGCCAAGTAAATATCGTAAAAATTTAGAAAGATATCGCTGATAGAAGGAGTTGAATTTCAGTTTCTCTCAATAAATAAACAAAATGATAATAGAATAAATAATAAATATTTATTATTTACATTTATTATTTAAAACGATAAGGGGTTTTCTCCAAAAATAAAAATTGTAGAACACCCCTTATCATTTTGTTTATTTTTGAGAGCAACTGAAATTCAACTCATTCTATAAGCGATATCTTTCTGAATTTTTACGATATTTGCGTGGGCTTTTTATAAGAGTAGCTCTATACATTTTGCTAATAAATTAATCAAAAGATATTTGGGTAACACTTGCACATGCACAGTTAAATATTATTTAGTAAAAGTGCTCATATTTCATCAAATATTTAATATAGTAAGACTCAGACTTATGTCGTTTCGCACTTACGTCATTTATAAATTTACATTACGTCATTTATAAATTTACATTAATGTTTCACATTTACGTCAAAAAATGCGATTTTCTTTCTCAAAAAAAAATTATAAAAAATGCAACAGTTTGGTTATTATCGTGAATCACATGCAAACTATTCAATTACTGTTTGATAAACAAAATTCTAAGCTTAAATTTAGATATATGCATTGAAGATGTCGATGAACTTTTACTTTCTCATTCAGATGATCTTTCTAATGAAGATCTTGTGATGTAGAGGAGGAAGTTTTAGGAAAAGATATGTCTGCTGAAGAAGATGGGAGAGTGCCAGTCAAAGCATTGACATGAGCATTGCTTTCTGATGCTTTTAACCATTTAAAAGCTGCTATGCTATTTTTCAAGAGAATGATCCCGACTCTAAATGCAGTTGTCGTGTAAATAGAGGAATAAGAAATTTGCATCAGTGCTACAGACAATTGTACACCGAAAAAAGTCAGCTTCTGTTCAACATCTCTTAACTAGCTTTTTTAAATAAAGATTACAAAATAAGCTTCTTGGATATATTTTTTTCCTTATATAGACATAAACATGTATTTGCATTACTATATATGTAATTTTGGTCACATGAATATTCAAGCGCAGTTTTTTAAAAATACATGTATTGTTATAGGAAATGATGTTTCGGCTTACGTCACATTTTCCAAGCACCAATTAGTGGTGTAAGTCGGGGTCTTATTGTATTTCTATATATTCAGATTGCAAGGTGTTGTCTCGCCTGTAGTTTGTCAAGTTTCCTGATTTTGGCATTGCATTGGTTGAAAGCCTTGCATGTTATTAAAAAAAAAAAAAAATCTTTTCTTTTATTTTTTTCCCCCTAAAGAAACTTTTATATCTCCATTAATATACGAGCTATTCTCATAAAAATGGACACAGATATATGCTACAGCTACAACACATTTCAAGGATTATTTTTTACCAGGTGATCCCAAACATTATTTTTTATATTCAATTTTTGCTGATCCTCTATTTGCCTTCGGGCCAAAATCTTCGCTGAAATATATGAGGTGTGACATGCTCTTTACACCCCTGAAGTTTCAGGATAATTCATCAAGTATTTTTCTAGATATTCAACAAAACGTCTAAAATCAAAGGTGTTTATGGTACTGCTCAGCTTTTGGTAAATCGAAGATTCCAGATTTTCTGTTTGTTTTGATAATTACTCACTTACTGCCTCTGATGTACTGGTATCTTTAGACAGGGTGACGAAAAACAAATGGTAGATAATGATCATGGTATAGTGATGCATTTTTTCCCTATGAACATGGGTCCAAATTTGAACGCTAACTGAGATATAAACAGAAATAAAAATGCCGCCACCAAGATCAACATGTTAATAACTCAGGTTCTATAACATCTAGGATGATGAAATTTGGGGGAATAATAGGGTACATAAAAATTGTGTATACCGTTAAAATTTGATTAAATTCCAATGAGTAGTTTGCGAGTTACTCACTGAACATCGTAACACGTGCTGATTAATCACTAATCACTAATTAGTACTCGCATGTGAGCACTGTTACGATTTTGAATGCATAACTTGGAAACTACTTGTTGGAATACGATCAAATTTTAACAGTATACACAGTTTTATGTACCCTATTATTCCTCCAAAATTCATTATCCTAGGCATTGCAGCCCGAGTTATTAACTTGTTGATCTTGGTGGCGGCATTTTTATTTCTGTTCATATCTCAGTTAGTGTTCAAATTTGGTCCCATGTTCATAGGGACAAAATGCATAACTACCACGATCTTTTACGTGTGTCTTTATCTACTATTTGTTTTTCGTCACCCTGTATATAGTCTTGCTGGTGCATTCTACAATTTTGGATTTTGAAGACCAAGCCCCGATTTTTATAATAGTTTACAGTTTGTTTTGAATTATTCTACTGTCTTCTGGCATTACCACAAGTATATAAACATTTGTTTTGCTTCAATTATTGTGTTAGGTAGGGATTGGTGGTTTTATGTGTTGGCCTGTTTTTATTACAATGTTTTTATATATCAGTATTTTTGTTGCACAATTGTCACTTCTTAGTTATGCTGTAATTTGTATATTTATATTTTGTACTGCAGATTGTTCATATTTACCAAATCACTTATTAAATTGTCAACAGAGTCATTCTTTGCATAGTATAATCTGCATTTGCTGTTGATGCTGATTTTCTAAATCATTACTTTCTTGGCATTTGTTGCAAGTACTGTACCTGTTTTCTTGTGCAACAAATATTAAATGTTTTGCTATTTGTTTTTGTAATTGCACTTTTTTTTTAACCATATTTACGAGGGGAAAGTCGGTAAGCAAGTTCCTATTGGATATAGAAATGAAACGTATGAGCATAATTTCACAAGCCCCTCAAAACCTGTAAGATAAATTCTGTGGGCATAAGAGTAGGCAACATTTTTCAACTTTTTTTCAGCTTCACGTCTAGGAGAGATTTAGATAAAACATTGTACTCCTTACAAGATTTGGTCAATGATGTCACAGTTCCTTCATTGGAATTTTTGAACTCTTAGGGAGGGAGGTGCAGCCTCTTAGCCCCCACTCTCCACCTCCATCCCATCCTGGCTATACCCTTGCCTTGAAAAATACTATTTCTGAATTTGAGCTCTCTAAAACTCTAAATTTCATCTTAATTTTTTTCAAATAAAGCTTGTTATCATTTTTGTCATTGCATTGTTTAGAAGTTGTAGAATATCTTTATTAACTCCAGAGAATGCAAAACTTGTCTTTCTTATATCAGACTGGATTGAAAATTTACCAGAAAGACAATGAAATCAAAATAAATCTGATTGAAGTTTTATTATATATTTTTAAATATATTCCCCCCAAATTTCAGTACACTTATTCCAGTATTCTTGATTCTCTCCCAGAAGTGATTTTCTGCAAGGTCCCCGAAATAACCATTACATCTTCGATCAACTCTTCATTCGATTGAAATCGCTTTCCCATCAGGATTGTTTTCAGATTCAGGAGCAGGTCAGAGTCTGAGGGAGCCAAATCAGGTGAATATGGTGAATGTGGAAAAATTTCAAACTTCATTATGTCAATTCTTGCTGAACAGTTGCACTTAAATGAGCCAAGTGGATTGCCATGGTGAAATAACACTTAAACTATTCCCAGATTTTTTTCTGGAATTGCTGCTTTCAGCTTGCCCAAAAGTATTTTATAGTATTGATCAATAACAGTTTTCTATATTTTAAGATAATGAATGGGCATTATTTCCCTTGGCATCCCAAAATGGGCATACTAATACATCACTTTTTAGCAAATTGAATGGTATTTACCTTCTTCGGAACTGATTCAGCATATCCAATCTACTTTTTTATTTGCTTTTTTGACTCTGGTGTGTAGTGGTTAACCCAGGGTCATGAATCATTTTTTTGAAGTCTGTTGTCTTTCTATTGATAAAATTGACAGTTCTGAAAATTTGTTCTGGCTGGTTGTTGACTTTAAATTTGTTTTTTATCAATTTCAATTTCGAAAAAGAACTTTCAGCTGAAGACACTATATCAAAAAGGGGGGATTATTTCTCCAATATTGTTGTCATAAATACAAGCAACAACAGAAAATAACCATAAAAGTTGTATAAAATTTTAATTTATGGATAAAATTAAGTTTTTAAATTTTTAAATTCAACATAATTTCCATTTAGTTCAACCCATCTGTGCCAATGGGGAATAAGCTTTTGGATTCTAGTAGGAAAAATTCTTCTGTTTGTCCCCTCAGCCAATTGTGGACCACAGGTTGCACATCTTTAATAGACTTGAATTTATGGCCCAAAAAGATTGAAAAACTCTTTCAATGGCCCAAAAAGATGAAAAACTGATGGGCCAGGCCTGGAGATGAGGTGGTGTGGCTGGACCTCAAATTTCATATCTCTCAATATTTTGCATGGTGGCATTTATTGTGTGAGGCTTGGCATTGTTCATACAGTTCTCACCATACATCAGTAACATCCTTTGATAAATTTCAATGGGTTTTAATCCTTCTGCATGCAAAAATAGGACCACTGCATGCAATTCAAGTTTGGTACAATTTGAACTGCCATGTTTGATGCTTAATATATAATAGCTTTCATACTGGTAAATCCCAAACTATATAGCATAATGCTTGTTAGATATCAATACATACTTTGCCAAAGACTGTGCACATCAGTCATTTCGAAGGAATGCTATAACACTCTATGATTACTTTCTAACTTTCTCTTATATATTGTAATGTTTCAAAACATTCTGCCTATCAAAGGAATAATTTCTCTACACATTCTAATTTCAGTGTATAACTCAGTGGTATCACTTCATGTTCCTGCTAGTTTTTCAGGTCAACTTTAATTTGTAAACATGGATGCAGAAAACTGCCGCTAAGTGGCCAAGTGCCCTTATGCAAGAGTATATTTTTGACACCCTTATGTGACATTAACAAACAGTTTGGCACCCCTATGGCACCTCTTTGTGCGGTGCACAATGTGACGGGAGGCAGGGTTTGGGTCGAATCCCCACCAAAATTAAAAATTAAGGATTTCTAGTCATTGGTCCATTTAGAATAAATCAATTTCACCAGAAACCCAAATCCTTTGAATAAAAGTCCACCATATGCCACTACTTTTAGGTGCCATATAAAACCCAAAATTTATCAACTATGTTCAAAAAAGAATAAATCAATAATAAATCATTAGTTGGTCAGTGAGGGTTTTAATTATTTTCATCTTTAATATGTTCAAAAACTTCAGATCTTCTCTTTAATAAAACTGATTTAAAAAAAAAAAAATCAAGACAAAGAGTCTTCAGAAATCTTTGGATTAGTTGCTTAATTTAGTTTGTTTGAAAGTTGTTTAGCAATAATGAGGGAAGATGATAAACCAGAACTTCGATATTCTTTCAAAATGCAATGTTTTTATATGTGATGTTGCACTGTCGATATGCATAACAGGACGTGGTAGTATTTCACTTACAGTCAATCTGGGTAACTTTGAACCATCCTTGTAAGTAAAAGAATTAACCCCTTCCTCTCCACTGTGAACTAGAATAGCCCTGTAATTATTTTTCCCTAGTTTCCTTAGGAGTTTCAGTGGAGAAGGAAAGTCCTAGGGGAGGGGGAAGGGGTTAATTCATTTTCTTACAAGGATGGTTCAAAGTTACCCTGATGTTTCAATGTTACCTTGATTGACTGCACAAGGTTTACTTGATCACATTAAAAGACTTGTTATTAATTTAAATTAATTGATTTCATTATAGACTGAAATGTTTTTGGTTTCACTTTTGTATTGTGTTAGTTTATTGCAAGGTGAAAATTAGTCAGTTAATATCTAACTGATTTTACACTTTCTAGTTTGCATTGTCATGTTTTCATTAAGTTTTGGGCTAAGTAAGGTTGTCAGTCCTATGTTTTGTTAATATAAACATTTGCTAATTTCTGATAACTTTCTCTGACTGCAATAATGCTCGCACTATTGATTATATATACAAATTTGTATTGGAGAAGTACCTGTAGATGGATCACGAAGTTTATTGTCTGATAGCAATGATATACCTGGTATATTTAATTTGTATTCCCCAAATTCTGAAACGATTTGATCACCTTTCACTCTCCAACCATTATTCTGTTACTGTGTTATATCTAGTTAACAAGTAAATAAATTCTCATGCTTTTAGAATTTATTTATTAAGAAATCTACATAGAAAAAATTACAAAGTGCAGTGTTGGAGGGAGGGAGTCACATTTAAAGATGATTGCAGGGCCTCACTAAGGATGAGGTTTTGTGCATTTGGACACTTAGCACAAACTTCAAAGAATAAATCATTAGATGGTCAATGAGGGTTTTAATTGTACGCCAACCTCAGCTGTTTAAATTAATAATGAAAAATAGGAAAGAAAATTCCGTAGCTTGGATTCGAACCAAGAACCTTTGGCTCAGACCGCCAACGCGCCAACCAATTCCGCCACTGCGGCCATGAAAGCAAACCGCTATTTACATGACCTTAGGGCTTGGTTGGAGCAGTTACCTAGTCCACAGGCTGGGACTATCTTTCCTAAGGTGTAAATTCTTTAAAGAGTAAATCATTAGATGGTCAGTGATGTTGGTGTACAATTAAAACCCTCACTGACCATCTAATGATTTACTCTTTAAAGAATTTACACCTTAGGAAAGATAGTCCCAGCCTGTGGACTAGGTAACTGCTCCAACCAAGCCCTAAGGTCATGTAAATAGCGGTTTGCTTTCATGGCCGCAGTGGCGCAATTGGTTGGCGCGTTGGCGGTCTGAGCCAAAGGTTCTTGGTTCGAATCCAAGCTGCGGAATTTTCTTTCCTATTTTTCATCACAGACTTCAAGCCAGTCTTGCAACTTTACTTCTAAATTGACAACATTTACTTGATTTGATTTTCTTTTGGCTATATTATCTGGAATAACATACATACTTGTGGTTTAGTTTCTATAGTTTTAACATTTTGCATAGTAATTTTTTTTTCACTTAATAAAGTTTATATGTTTTTTAATTTATCATAATAGGTTACTGGAGAATGGAAAGGTATAACAGCTGGAGGATGTGGTAATCATCCTGCAACATATAAGAATAATCCTGTTTATCAGATAACTCTGAACAGTGCATCTGATGACAATGAATTGCTCATAGATTTGAAAGGACCTAAGTAATTTTTCAGTATTATTTTATAACTTCTGTAGAATCCATTTCTTGCAACTAATCTAATCAGCACAGGTTAATTTAATTTTCATTATGTTTTCATTTTACTTAGGCAGTATCAGATTGGCTTTGATTTAGTAACAGTTACTGTAAACAATTCAAGTAGTGCACATCAATTTTCACGGAAATCTTCTGGTCCCTTCAGGTAAAAACTATAAAGGTTTAAAATTGAAATATAAAATGATAAATTGTTAAGTCTTTATATTTATTTATGACCATAATAAATAGAGGCCTAGCAATACATAATAGAGAGTAAGACAACACAAGATAGGCTGTTTTTTTTTTTTCACAATAAACATTTCAGGTACTGTGAAATTTCTTAAACCAATCTTTTTATGATTTAGACATATACATTGCAGATTATTGATAGCTTGGAGACTAGTTTGCCATTTATTCTCAGCTTTATCAAACTTACAAGAAGAGGAAGAACAATAATTAGAATAAGAAATGAATAAAGAAAAACTGGAGTCAATGCTTCAACCATAATTTTTTTGAGAGTCATGCCAAGCAAAACACTACAAACTTATGCATGAATATAAAAAGTTGAATGTACAACACATGTTAGTTCGAAAAAGAAAAAAAAAATTTAAAAACTAAACCTTTTTTAACTTTAATTTTTTTCTTTTCTCTTCTTTCCTAGAAGTCCATTCTTTATAAACTTCATCTGTGTTCAATCTTCTGCCATTAGATCATCCAGATGTTCAATTTGCAGTCTCTTTTGATATTTCATTTTTATAGTATTCACCATGTTTCTTTTTCTTTCATGTGAATTCTAAAAGGATATTTTTTTTTCATTTGTAAAAAAGCAACCAAGTTGATAGTTTCACTGATACTTTCATAAGTGATGTAAATAAAAAAAGCGAAACATGAAGCTTCATTTCAGGTGTGCTGGAAATAAATTTCTCTGCAATTTATAGCAATGCTATTAAAATTAGTGTGCAGTTTAGAGAGAACTATGAAGGTGATGGGATTATTGGAAAAAATGGAAGGAAAAATTCCACTGCCGGTTTGCTGAGCATAACTCCAGAACCCATCTTCCAATGATGTCACAATAAGCATGTGCATTAAGCACTTCTGACAAGTTGGACTTACCTTTATTTATTGTATTTACCCTTGGTTAATAAATGTGGACTGGGGAAAAAACCAAGCTCACTGCCACCATGTAAGGAGGACCTGAAGTGGTGAAGAGTTGGTCCGTTCCATCTTGTGTTACTATTAAATATTTTAGACTAGTATATTCATCACCAAAACCTTCTTTCTCCACATCTTCAGTCAGAATATATTTACCCTATTTACACTTTTTTTTTTTCTTTCTTTTATTTTGTTTCATTTTTCATTAAATGTGAGTGGTCACGCAAAAAGGGACCTGAAGGGAAAAATAATAGATGTTGAGAAAAACCCATTTAAAGATTGAAGACTTGTACAAACATGGTGAGGTTCGTGAGAAAAATAATTAATATAAAAATAATTGTTCACTTTAGTAATATTCTGTTTAGACTAAAATAAAGTTGAAAGTCCAACGATTGTAAATCATAAAAAAAACAAAAACAAAATAATCATTTCCAATCCTTTCAGGTCCCTTTTCACATGACCACTCATAAATGTTGAATTTTTGTCTTTCAAAAAAAAAAGTCATTATATTTATTGCTTATTTATAGATCAGGTTTCGTTATCTTGGAAGTAAAGAATGTACCTGCAGGAATGTTTAATATTAGTCCAAGTACCTTTCATCCTGGTCAAGAAGGACCTTTCTTTCTTAAAATTCAGTCATCATGTCCATTCAAAATGTCCCGACTTCAATAATACGAGTCCAATCATCTTAAAAAGTAATTATCATTTGTTAATTTTGTATCTGTGATTTCAGGTGTTTCCTCTTCAATGGAAAATCATTTAACTTTGATGTTAAATAATGGAAAATAGAATAATATCTAATTATAATTTTAAGTAATTTCCATTATAATAAACCATTAAGGAATGACATAACTAAGTACTGAAAGGCTAAACTAGTTGCCATCACATAAACCATTTGAAACAAAATATTTCCAAAATATTTGAATCGATTTTGAAAACATTAGAACAGGTACCACTGAATCAAATTCGACTATCTTCGAGCTTATTAATTACTCTTAAATATTCATTCATGACACACTCTGTTACAAGGTGTTTTATGTATTATATGCTATACCTTAGCATTGAAAATTTTCAATGGAACCTTAATGGTGTCTTTTAAAACATACTATCTTTCCAATTTCGTCCATGTTCATAGTTATTAAGTAGTCGTTATCTTCATTCATTATCTGGGCAGGTTGTTTCGAATTCTTTGATAAACAGACTGTTTCAAAAAGAATGATCCAATTTTAAAACATTATACAGTATTTTCACACCATGAATCCCAAATGATTGAAACTTACACCACGTGAATAGTCAGGCTTCAGAGCTTCATATGGCAATTGCTAGATTCTGCTACCATTAGTTGTTGAGAAGATGGCATCTATGCAACATAAAAGATTTTGTGCACTCCAATTTAGCAAGGCTGAGTTCGTGATTATGGTGCAATGTGCGTTTCGATGATATTGTTCGTTCTGCAGATGGAGAGTACACAGAGCATTTATAAGTATGGCGAGTAAAATTTTAAGGACTAGTCAACAGGTTGTAAGTTATTTTTTAACTGTAATCTATTATCAAATATGATTATTTGAAATTGGGACATTCTTTTTGAAGCGCCCTGTATTATCTGCTGTATTTTAGGATTGAAAATTTCTAAATAGGATATCAGAATGGTGACCTTAAAACATGTGCCATTGAATCAGTTCCGACAGTCTTTGAATCATATTAATTAATTGGCAAAAATAGTACTTAATAATGTTACTGTCATCTGGTTATCCAAATAAAGTACATGTTATATTAATTCATAGCTCGTCGTTACAAATTATTTGATGTATTATTTACCATATTTTAGCATTGAAAATTTCTAGGGGGTGTCAAAATAGTATCATTAAAGTACACGCCAATATACCAATTTCAATCATCTTTGAACTGGTCCATGCAATGAACCATATTTATCCATTGGCAAAAAAAGGTTTTGGAGAAGATCCCCAGATATGAATCCCATTGAGCGCACATGGGATGCACTCTGCAGGTATGTTGCTTCTTTGCTACCACCACCTTGGACTTTCAAGAGCTGTGTCGAGTTCTAGTTCGGGAGTGGGACCAACTGCCTCAAGAACTCCTAGACATTTTAATGCACAGAATGCTTCCATATTGCACAGCATGTGTATCAGTTAGATGCCATCATAAGGCCTATTGAACATCATCTTTGCTTTCCACATCCCACGGAATGTCAACCAAACGTGCACTATAAACAACCTCTACAAAAGAGGAATGTCAGTGACAGTTTGTTTGCATGATATGGTGCTGCAACACTTGTTTTCTACATATGTTAATAAAGCCTACTGTATCAGCATGTTGTAAAATCAACAGTGACTGAATCAAAGACGTCAGATTGCATCAAAACTGTTGTTAAATTCTCTGATGAGCTATGTTGAGTCTCATCGGAAAGCTGGGTTGGAGGGTATGAATTGCAACAGCCTAAAGCAGTGTTTTCTTAGTTGAATCAAATCACGTGATTCGTTTGCAAACTAAAAAATGGAGGCGATATATATTGAGTACAAGTACTGGCGAAAAACTGCTCTACGTAATTATTTTTGCCTGTTTTTTAGGTAGTAAAGTGAAATATTCGGCCACTTCTGCAGTTAAAATTTCTCATCACTTTATTTTTTTTTTTTTTTACCATTTTCTTCTTCTCACAAAAAAATGAGCACTCTTCCTGTACCGTTTGACAAAAATAAATCACTGAATTATATAATTGCAACGGCTGATGCATCTGTCATGTTGTTAAATAGCACTATCGTTACATACAATGCTTATTGCATTATTCGACAAAAGCAATATTTAACAACAAGCATATCTCTTTGCAAAGTTTGATGACATTTCATGGGCTGGACAGCCAATCTTGTAAATTCCTTAACTTTTGAGCATGAGTGTATTATAAAGGAAATTACTTAAAGTTATAATTAGACATTTTATTTGATTAATTGCAGGAGTAGAAGTTATTAAAATTTTACTTCTTATTCCTTTTTTCTTCTTCAACAGGTTTTCTGGGAGGGAGAAGGGAAAAAACCTCATGCAGCAGCTACTACTTTAAATTGCACATTAGCATTTCATCATTTTTATTTAAAATTTCAGCCCTGTCACAAAAATAACTAAATTACCTGCATTCATTAATTTTAAGAAAGTTTAACTTTTATTTATTTTTTTACACTAAGACTTTTTTGGGGAAAGAAAAATATAATTAATGTTTCTTGTTGTTGATGAGACAGTCGCCCTGTTGTTGTTATTGTTGTTGTTTTTTTGTTTTTTTTGTGAAATACTTTATGATTCTGTAAATAGCAATAGGTAGCAAAAAGCAAAGAACATTCACTTTATTACTTTATTAAAGGAATTGTCTTATTGGACCATTTATTTGCCTATATGGTGTATGCCTGTTGTTTCTTCTTTCAAGATTTTTAGCAACTTCATAATAAATGGTTATGCAGTTTTAGTTTTGTATACCAATGGAGTTCCACTTAAAAATACATACGGATATTTTAAAATATAACTGCAAATTGATATAAATAAAAGTTCTCAGTAAATTACAGTATGTACGTCTAAATTATTTGCTTTCTAAATACTTTTTCACAAAATGAAGTTGAAACCAGTTTCATTATATGGTTTTATTTTCACCAACATTTGAAAGTTTCCTTAAATTTGTGTTATAATTCAGTATAGTATTTGTTATAGATCGTAGGCATTTACTCTTATTTAAACTGTCTAATAAGTTCTCTCATTTGTATTGCTGTACTTTTAACTCTAAAGTTAGGATTAAGAGAATTAAGAGTTTGGTTCATTTTTAGAATTATTTTTTTAAATGTTTTAAAAACTATCAGCTGAAATTCTGAAAAATGTTTCTATAGTCAGAATAATCATAAACAGTGTTTATTTTTACTAACCATTTGTATGCTCTACCTTGGAAGAACTTTCATATAAGTGAATCACAAAGATAAGATTCTAATTTACGAAAGAAATCAAAGTGTTTGTATTAGGAATTAGAACATGGGTGTCTGCTTAATGCCTTACAGCATTATGATAGTTATGATATTTGTGAAAATTTTGTCTTTACCCCCCCCCTCTTCCCAGAAAAAGTTGCAGTGGATACCCATGAATTAGAATTTTATTTTTTTGTGATTGATAAGACTAAATTTTGAATATTAATTATGCATTCAAGATATTTCAGTACAAAGAAAAAATATAAGTGCAAATATACAGGGTGTCTAAAAAGTATCATTTACAGTTTTAGAAAATTATAAAAAAAGAAACAATAAAAGATATGCAGTTAAGATTTTTTATGTTCAATAGAGAAAGTATCAAAGGTTTTTTTTTTGGCAATGTTTAGAAATTTCATTAGTCGCATGCAACACATAGAATCAATAAGAGATTTCTAACTAGGTTCTTGAAGCATTGGAGAATATGCAGTCTCGATAGCCATTGTAATTTGACTTTTCAATTTGTCCATTCTTACAGATTGGGATGTCATCTTCTGTTCACTTCATTAAAAAAAACACTTTAATACTTTCTTTATTGAATACAAAAAAACCATAAATGCATGTCCTTGTTTGTTTATTTCTAATAATTTTTTAAAAGTATAAAGATAGTTTTCAGACCTCCTGTGTTTGTGCTCAGAATTGTTGCCTTTCATCTGAATACTCTTTTTATTATGCTGCTACATGCATTTAAAATGGCATTTATTGCTCACTTTTTCTGGCATTAATTAGTCAGTGTTACCTAGCTGATTTGCTTGAAATAATAGCGGTTCTTTAAGATGCATTAAAGAGCACTTATACTTTCAAATTCATTAGTGGTTTCTCCTCTGATAGGAAACGATGCTCTTTTAAATATGTAAATCAATTTTATAGGCTTTTAGCAAGTGCAAGAAATTTCAATCATGCTAACTTCTAATATTTCAATCATCCAAGCTTATTATATTCATTGTTATTATCTCATTTTGAAATTTTATAGCCTTAAGTAAAGAAATTCAGAAATGTTAAATATCACAGATATTCCCATACCTGTTTGGTAGTTTTAGCATCTTTCCTATCAAGAAATAAACTTGATTTATTATTTTGAGTACTATTAAGAAGAATATTGCCATTAAATATACATTAGTAGAAATGCACAATGTTTTCTTGCATTTCTCACTTTCAAGTTACATCAATGAATCAAAATGAACTTGATTCCACACAGGATGAAAAAAGTATGTACACAAAACATTCACAAAGTTCACCAGTCCAACGCAGAATTTCATAAGCCTGCTTTACTTTAAATGGAAAATGAGCCTTGCAAGCAAATTTGTTTCCAAATACCGTCGAACCTCATCAACATAGAATGCTTAATATAGAAAAAAGATATATTTTTATGTAAATTTTTCCTCTGGTCCTGATCTCTTGAAAGCTATATCTATGTAAATTCAACTGTTTAATATGCAGTATTATGTTTTTCTCTCAAATCCTAGATAATAAATATTTTTTGTCTTTACGAAACTCATTCCAAAAATTATTATTTGATAGGTTTAATGAGAAAAAACCATGGGAAAGTGTTTTTCATTAGACATGCAGTTTAATTGGTTCCATTAAACACAAACAACAAAGCACTTGTTATTGGATGATAGCAATTCTTATTGGTTCTCAGTGTTTATATAAACTTGTGCATTTTGATGCATTGTTCAGAATATTGCAATATTCACAACCCTATTCACCCACTAGCATTTAATAAGGGGAAGAGAGTGATGAAGACGAGGCTGTTGCAAAGTCAGAACTATCAAATAGATATATGAGTATGTTATCATATAGACAGACTTCAATAATGGAGCCCCCCCTCCCAAATAAATAAATAAATGTGTGAACATTTTATGGGGGGAGTTTTTTTTTCCCCTTACAAAGTCTCAATGTTATTTCACAACACAACACTATTGGGATTTTATAAGCAAATCGTTTTTCAAACCTAAATAATGCGGAGTATTTCAAAAACAATGACCCACTTTTAAAACCGTATATTTCCACAACCACGAATGCCAAATGAAACTTATATCATGTGAACAATCATGCTTGAGAGTTTAATGTGGCTACTGCTAGATTCTGCTGTCATTAGTTGTCGAGAAGAAGGCATCTATGCAACAGAAAGGATTTTGTGTGCTCCAGTTTAGCAAGGCTGAGTCCATGATTATGGTGCAAAGTGCGTTTCGGCGATGTTGTCCATGCAGCAGGTGGAGAGCACACATAGAACATTTATAAACATGGCGAATGAAAGGACTAGACAACAGCCTGTAAGTTGCTTTGTAACTGTCAACTATTTTCATTATTAAATACTTATTTGAATAGGGCATTCTCTTAGAAAAACCCTATATACATCCTCGTTAATATATATTTTTTGCTCGATCCCTTGAAATATACATTGATGAGGTTCAACTGTATGTACTTTAAAAAAATTGCTTTATGAAAATGAGACTGGTTGTCTTTCATTAATTTTTTTTTTTTTATCTTGCTGAAGTAAAGATATATTTCCATTTTGAAAATATTTTCCTATTTACGGAACACCCCTCATGTTTCCTGCATATTAGGTCACACAACTTAATGGCAGATCTAGTACCAGATTATTATTTTTGACATAACATTTTGTTAAATTTATAAAATAAAAAAAATAAAATAAAAATTCTAGTAAATTTATAGGGAAAGTTTAGATAAAGGATAAAGTAAATGGAATTCCCACTTCAAATTCTGTGATTGCATCAACACCATTGTATCCACTTCTGCAACAAAACTTTTTTTTCAAATTTCATAAAGTTTGTATCCTATCTGTTTACTTTTGGTAAATTGAAAACTAGTTTTAATGTTAACACTAATGTCTTTTAAATACTTTGTTCATCTTGGTGGATTCAGAGTGTGATTTTGACTTTATTTAACACTTTGCTATGGAGTCTTCTAACTTGCAAATCCCCTATGCAGATTAAGCACTTGATTAACATAGACCTAACTATTTTAACTTCAGTAATTCTTTAACATTTGATTTATTTTTAAGGAATTTACAGATTATATACAGATTATTAATTTTAACATTGTAAATTTTTTTTCTTTACATAAGATCATTTTGCGTTTTACGAGTTGCTGATTTCAGGAACAAATTTGCCGTCCATAATATATATATGCAATATTGGTGAATTTTATATGATGAAATTTTATTTTGAAATAAAATGATATTTGTAATCATGAATAAGACATGTGTAAATATTTCTTAACTTGTAAAAAAAAAATAATAATAAGCATGTGTATATAAAATAATAAGGAACTGTGGTGTGCAATTGCCTGTATAGTAAAGATAAAGCCTCTAAACACAGATAAACATCTAAGATATAGAATGC
>JAHWFO010061155.1:25503-53213 GCA_023313115.1 Rhysida immarginata
TTAGAGGCTTTTCTTTTATAAACAATGTGTACTAAAGAGGACTGATGGTTTTAAAAGGTAACAGCTATTAAAGTTGTTCTTGCAGGGATTATCGTTTCAGATCAAGAATTTGTTTTGGTACATCCCCTTGTGTTTTGTGGACTGTTCTTTTCGGACTGTGTGTAATGATTGGCCTACATGTTTGGTGCTGACCGCGGACACCCAGTGATTTCTGCCAACTCATCTGCAACACTGCCAGCTCCTATAAATTGCTTGAACAACTGCTGTATTTATTTGGATACAAATTCCTGATGACACATTTTAATCTCCTGCAAGAATAAATTTAATAACTGTCACCGCTTGCCTGCTATTCCATTTAAAAAAGAAAAGTAAAAATGTCATTTCTTTTTAGGATACCCTGTAAGTGTATATAATTAAAAACTGTCTATCGTGGAATTTAACATTGAAATTTATTATAATTACCTGTAAGTAACAATAAATTTAATAGCTGCTGACTTGTTTTCATATCAGTGTTATTGTTGGAATTATGTCTATAGAGCAAACAATTAAAATTATGTATATTATGAAATAATTGCTTTCGTGTTTTTCTTTTTTTTTTGAAAAGATAATAAAAGCTTGTATTGAGGGTTCAACATCACGAGATATTAAAATTAATAAAAGTTATTTATCAAAATATACATGAGTCAGTGATATTCACAGATTTTTGTTTTTGTAATGTCCGTGATAATTTGTTATCTTAAACTTTCGGCTTCTTATATCCTAATCACCTTTTGATATCTTATACCCAATTACCTTTTATGATTGGACCATCCTAGTATCAGCATGACAATAGTCCTTGTCACAAAGCACAGGACATGTATGTGCAGAAATGGTTTGAGGAAACAAGGGTTGGATTAATATAGGCCTGCAGAAATGAATTCGAGCAATATCTATGAGCTAGGCCTCATCTCCCAACATCTGTGACTGAATTCATCAACACACTTCAGGAAGAATAGAAGAAAATTCCTGAAGTTGTCTACAAAAATTGGTTGGAAAATCATCTTCGGTGAAAGCCCATAATAAAAGCAAAGAGATTGAGCATGATGTCAAATTTTGTGAAATCATGATTGCAGTGCAAAAATGCAGTTGTCTGGAAACTTTTTATCACAGTGTAACAATAAATGAATTTTTATGAAAAATAACATTCAGGGTGATTTTAAGGAAGAAAATAAGCAATAAAGGTACATTTTTTGTCCCCTGATTTGGATGAGAATTTGCCTGTTGACCCCATTGCTACACTGGTCCCCCTACACGATTTGATAGCCTTTGATCTGAAAAACTCTTGATTTCATTCACCTAACCCCCCTCTTTGTAGAATTACCGTCGCTTGTTTAACTGGTTCTCGAGACTAGCAAGTGGCGGGTTCGAATCTCGCTGAGCACATGGTTGTTTGCCCCACTTTCAATTAACTCGCCAACAAATGTACCTATTTTGTACAAATCTTGGAATCAATTTTTCACCCATTTCCCATTGTTCTAAGACTTCAAAGGATTCTAATATCAGATTCAAAAAGTGCATTGCTAAAAGTTAAGAAGAAATATGAAACAAATCAGTGGTTCCACAGGGATCGATTTGGACAAATAATTTACCAAATAAATAAACTGAATGCAAATAAATATAACATGCCCTCATCTGGACATGGAGTGGGCATCAAATGAATTTTGCATGTTAATTAGGGAATCAGGATCTTGTTGCTTTGCTTTGTAAATCTCTATAGATTCGGAAATGTTTGTTCTTATGGGGTCATTGCAAAAGTGTATAATGTTCATAGACTTATGCGACTATTGATATCAGGAAGGCCAATGCACTGTACTTCAAAAAGCTGACATACAGCCAAAGTTATGTGTGCTGAGGCCCCATCATGAATGAACCGCATACACATGTAACTTTGGTAACAGCTTTTCGTAGGACATATGGTAACAGCTTTTTCTTGTTTTGATCCCAGGAATCACCCCAACGTTGTAACAATCTATAGATACACCTTGTATTTCATTTTAATAAACTGTTGAAAAAGATGATTATCTTTTTAAAGGGAGTTATTAGCATTTTATAAATTTTAGATGAATTTACTGTGAGGATATAGAAACTGAAGGCAAATGAATATGCACCTCAATACTCCTAATATTTTACAAAAATTTCGTATTATATAATACAGTGGGTACTTCTTAATGTGATTGCAGTCAATGTTATTATAAACAAATAACATTAGTGCCAAATGTCACCCTAGCAGGAATTTTTGAACTGAATTTATTTTTATTTATGAAATCGAAAGCCCATGGCCAGGAATGCATGCACACAAAGTTGGTTGCATTTTGACCAGTAGCTTTTTCTAGCAACACATGTATAATTTTAATCACATATCTCTTGAAGTGGAAAATAAACAATGAATTTAGTGGAAATGCAGATGTTAAGTTGGTCAGGTTAGGTGACCAGGATGGACAGCATAAGGAATGATCGGATAAGGGATACATATAAACTCTCAGTGAAATATTCAAACATAGAAAAATCCCAATGTAGATCAAATCGCTATTTCTCATAGATCCGAGCCACAAAAAGTACTGGAGATCATTACTATCAGCGACAAAAGACTTGCTAGCCAAATACCAACTACTCTCAAGAATTCTTTCCCCCATATAAGGCAGTAGTGACATAAACAAAATCATAGAAAATATCCTATTATCGTTACAGCCGAAGACAAATATTGAGAAGGTCACCTCTAAACAGTGGAGAAAGGACCTAGCAAAAAGAAGAAGGGGTACATACTAAAAGTTGGCGAGATAGATGGTATATTTCGAGACTTGTGAACGGATCAATAACACAATGATGTGAGTGAGTGACAAACAACCCTCATTTGAGGGCTCGAAGAAAAAAAACAATTTCTAGCGCTAACACATTTTATTTCTTCCCTCAAGTGAATGTTGCTTGATCCTTTCCTTGAGAATAACTGTCATTCGTTTGAGGGTATATTTTAAAGTATTAGGCCTGATTTCGCGACCGGAGATTTTTTATCATTGATGATGGTATTTCACCCCCTGAGTGGATGCCCCCTTACTGTGGGTCAGGGGTTTGGGTTCTTCGAGGATTCTGTAGTTAAGCTGGTTGTAACACTGCTACTTTAGGGTCACCCTTATCAGAAAGGTCATGATTGAGAAGTTAGACGAATAGTATCCAAACAAACATATATCTCATGATATCGACGAATGAGAGAATTCATACTGCCTCAGGTGTGGCACAGGTTAAAGTCACCCGCGTTCGGGAGTTAGGCAGACGTTCTCGTTCGAAAAGTAGTAGACAGTCTCCCGGTTGTTATCTCGAAGCAATGCCTCCGAGAAGCCCCATCAATGCACTCGCTATGTGCTTGGGGAAACGGTCAGGGGCAGCGCATGCCTTTATCCAGGAGAAACGGGTAAAGCGATAACGGGATCGGGTGCTGTCAATCGGCACTTGGAACGTATTCTCCATGACAGGAAAGGAATCTGACTTACAAGGGAATCCCTCGAACATGTATATCACAGATTTCCACCAAATTGAAATATGTTACTCATCTGAAGCTACTATAGATGCTTGCAAAATAAGAGATTGCGAAATTGTATTTCTTTCAAAATAAACCGCGAAAACGAAAAAATTTCAGCATACATAGCTATACAAGGGCTCCATTGTTAAAGCAGTTAGGCTATGTGGGGTTCCCTTGTTAGTTGAGGAAGCCAAACGATATCGACTGGATATCATAGTTATTACCTCTACGAGACGTCCGGGTTCTGGAACTGTGGATTTAGAAGGAGGGTGGAAGCTCTTCTACTCGGGTGTCGACCCTAACATAACTGCCCAGGCGGGAGTGGGGGTACTCACAAGTACCCACTCTTTCTAGATGAAGTTGATGTTGCTCTTAGCAGGAGAGGGAGTGCAGATTCTGTCATCTTGGTGGGCGACTTCAATGCACACGTAGGGGCTGATAACCAAACGTGGAAAGGCGTGATTGGGAGAAATGGTGAACCCGATTTAGATGCGAATGGGAGGTGCTTGTTAGATCTCTGTTGTAACAATGGATTTTCTATCACAAACGCCTTCTTCTAGCACAGAGATGTCCATAAGTATACCTGGTACACGGATGCAATGGACAGAAGTCGCCGATTGATTTTGTAATTGTGTCAGCTGACTTACTCCAATCAGTATTGGGTATTCATGTGAGAAGAAGGGCAGAAGTATCAACTGATCACCATCATGTTGTTTGCACTTTGCGGTTCTCTAAATCCATGCAAACCAAGGGAAATACTAGGTCCAGAAAGAATTGGCACATCAATTGGAAGGCATTGGAGGATAGAGTTGTGAGAAAGACCTTTGCAGATAACTTATCTTCAAGTTTCAAAGAACTACCCAGTGATCGTGGTACTGTTGAAGAGAAGTGGCGATTGTTTAAAACTGCTGTAATTACTTCGGCTGCATTATGCTGTGGTCGTAAGCGGCTGAATGTGACGCAGCGCGGTGAGAAAAGGACTGCATGGTGGAACGGTGAAGTCCAAGAAGCTGTCAAGACAAAGAAGGAAGCCTATTTGCTATGGCTTGCAAAATAAGTCACCTTCGAGTCGAGTGCGGTACACTGAGGCGCGAAAAGCAGCAGCAAAGACAGTTTCAACAGCTAAAGCCAAGGCCTGGGAGACTGTGGTTCGGCAAACAAGGTATTCTGGCAGACCGTGCGCCGCCTTCATGGAAAGTCTATTTCATCACAAACTACTAAGAGTTCAGATGGGAGGCTTCTGTAAACGGAGGAGAGCGTATTGCATAGGTGGAAGGAATACTTTGCATCTCTTTTTAATCCACTGACAGCAACAAGTGAGGTACACCTTAGAGCAGAGAAGAATCATGGTAGTAATACCGAAGCAGAAGTCAGATGGGCAATTAAGTCCTTGAAGACCAGCAAAGCTGCAGGTCATGATGAAATCCGGTCCGAGATGTTAAAGGCCTTAAATCAGGATGGTATCCTGTGGCTGACTCGGGTGTCTCAGGTTGCTTGGATATCTGGCCAAGCCCCTAAGCAATGGCAGACAGGAATTGTCCTCCTCAAAAAGGGAGATCAGAGAGATTGCAACAACTATCAAGGCGTCTCTTTGCTCAGCATTCCTGGGAAAATGTAC
The DNA here is from genome assembly GCA_023313115.1 of Rhysida immarginata. Taxonomy (NCBI): domain Eukaryota; kingdom Metazoa; phylum Arthropoda; class Chilopoda; order Scolopendromorpha; family Scolopendridae; genus Rhysida; species Rhysida immarginata. The sequence continues at coordinate 30,675 of JAHWFO010061155.1, forward strand.
GCTAAGGGCGTTTTCACACGCACCGGCAAAACTGGAGCTAGCTCCGGCACCGTTGCCGGCCAGTGGATCTTTTCACACACTGGCAAAACCGGAGCAAGTGACGGCATCGTTACAGGCCAATGACTTTCACACATGCTGGCTTTTTCTCGGTGCTGTTTATTAACACCGTAAATTTTTAGCTTTGGTGAAAGATAGATGTGTGCTGCGTTCAATAAACATTACTTTCTGAAGGAAGTGAACAGAGATCTGAAATTTATGAAGTGTACGAAATTTACCCAGAGGTGCAAGTAATCGGCCAACAAGGACAGCAACTGATTTGAGAGAAAATTTATCAAGTACAGAGGGGGCGTCGCCGTTGCAAATGAACAAAATATGTTGACTATTATATTTCTGCATTATTAATATACAGTAAATAAATGTATAATTTGAATTTTATGTTGTTCTTTTTTGTCTTTTTGTGGAAAATGCATAAACTTTTTTTCCATGCTTTTTTGCTGTTCAATTTTATCTTTAAAACAATCAGTTTATCTCATAAACGGAGTTTATTTTCCACAAATTCTATCAGGATCGTACGAGAATAATTTACTCATTTTCATAATGATAGAAAATTATACTACAATAGTGGAGTAATGCAAACGAAACGGAAATGTTAACAGAAAAACGCAAATGTTAACAAAACGCAAATTGATACAAAACACAAAACCCTCTCCGGCTCCGGCTTTGCCGGTGTGTGTGTGTGTGTGAAAACTCCCTAAGAAAACATTGAAAGCGACGAACCGGAGGTCGGCCCGGCATCCGATTGTCGATTCAACGCCGGCTGCATTTGCCGGTGCCAGTGGCCGGACCAGCAAATCTTCTGGGCCGGGCTACATGTGAAAGCTCTCATTTGATAACGTTGCATCCAGTGCCGGTGCGTGTGAAAACGCCCTAAGTGTCTGGAGAAGAGAAGTCGGGAAATAGTTGACTCCAAACTGTCGGGGGAGCAATGTGGTTTCCGACCTGGCCGAAGCACGACGGATCCCATCTACGCTCTAAGGCAAATCTTTTAGAAATCCTGGGAGTATGCAAAAGATGTCTACGCTTGCTTGGTGGACCTCGAAAGAGCATATGACAGAGTTCCTCGGGAGAAGCTCTGGCAAGTGTTGCAAGAGTATGGAGTGGATGGGCAATTACTGGTTGCTATCATGTCTCTGTACGAAAGCTCTGAGATGTGTGTCCGGATAAATGGCATTAAGTCAAGACCGTTCACTGTGGATGTTGGACTCCACCAAGGGTGCGTACTGTCGCCCCTTTTGTTCATTATCTTTATGGATTGGATAGACAGGGGCAGCCAAAGCGATGAGCATATTTGCTGGGCGATTGCTTGGTGGAGAGGTTGCTCTATGCTGACCACCTTGTCCACCTTGGGTCTTCTCGCACTAATCTTCAGCATGCACTAGACCGGTTTGCAGCCAAATGTGAAGAAGCTGGGATGAAGATTTTTGTGGCTAAGACTGAGGTTCTGGTCCTTTCCAGGCCTGCTCAGTGCGCTTCTCCATGAGACAGGTGGAGAAGTTCAAGTAACTTGGGATTGCATTCACGAGTGATGGGTGGCAGGAAAAAGAATTGGATGGTCGGATTGGTGCAGCAAGCTGCGTCAGACGTGAGTTGTGGCGATCTGTGGTAACGAAACGCGAGCTGGGTAACAAAGCCAAGCTCTCCGTCTTCGGATCTATCTTTTTCCCCGTTTTTACCTATGGTCATGAGTCTTGGGTCATGACCGAAAGATCGCGATCGCTGATACAATCGGCCAAAATGAGATTTCTGAGAGTTGTGGCAGGTGTTATCCTACCAGAGAGTGCACAGCAGCACAATAAGGGAGTCTTTACGTGTTGAGCCGCTACTTCTTGGCATTGAGACATCTCAGTTGCGCTGGTATGGTCATGCGATACGGATGCTGCAAACTGGTCTTCCTAGGCAGTTGTTATTTTCCAAGCCGGTGGGTAAGAGATCAAGGGGGTCGGCCTAGAACCAGGTGGCTAGACTACATGGAGAATCTGGGTTCAAGTCGCTTGGGTATTACCAGGGAGGACATGCGCCTGATGTCGTAAGATCGCGATAACTGGAGGTCCTCCACAGGGCTGCTGCCCCCGCGACCCTAACGGATAAGCTAAAGTAAGTATAGTGCCCGGCACGAAAAAAAAAGGAAACTGGCGCATGCGTAAATGAAAAAACCTCGTTCAACCAATCAGAAACGAAGAATAAATGGGGTATTACTTATTCCTGGTATCAGTAATAAGTAATGCCCCGTTTTCTTTCCGTTTTTTGAGTGTTGAACGAGTTTTTTTTTCATTTACACAAGCGCCAGTTTCCTTTTTCTTTCGTGCTGGACACTATAAGTATGGTATTTCACAAGTATCAACTGCTAGTGATGAACTATGTCATGATTCTAAGTTCACAGGTATAATTGAAGGGCTGAGAACCAGAGTGAGCCAAGTATCATTTTTTTAACAATTAAGAATATGAAGATTAAATTTTCTTAGCAAACATGCGAGTTCATGTTAGACGAATAGTTTGAATATCTATATTTAGAGATCCCAGGCGCGCGGTTTTCCCGGGACAGTCCCAGTTTTTCACAAGTTATCATTATTATTACGTTTGTTACCTGAAAAAGGTTAAAAAAGAAATACACTGTAGTAATAAACAAAGCATATAGATTGTTGTGCTTATTTCTCAGGTTACTTTTAAGTGTCCCAGTTTTGTGTTTTGAAAATCTGGAATCTCTATCTATACTTCATAGAATTCGAGCGATGAAGACGTACCATTGAATATATGATAATCATAAATGTCAGCTGCAGCCCCAGATGTCCTTAGCTGGTTTTCTATTCTAGATGGTGCCGGCCAGGTGGCCGAGAGGGCTAGGGCGTAGGCTTTCTAGTTCTCGAGTCCGCCTGGCTGTGGGTTCGAATCCCGCTGTGGGCATGGATGTTTGTGTTTGTCCCGGGCTGCGTACAGATAACTTGTGTAAAAGGCGCAAAATGACCTAAGTAGTCGACGCCTTAATTTCTAGAACACCCCCTCCCATATTCTAGATGGAGATGGCTCATATGGTTCTCAGCCCTTTAATTGTGACTGCTGCTCATATGGTTCTCAGCCCTTTAATAAATTCGATATCAGTGATTTTTATCTGTGAACGTGAAATAACTGATAACGACTCTCTCGAAACCACCGAATCGCGAGTTCGAAACTCATTGAGGACATGGATATTTGTGAATAAATAGAGAAAAATAGTAAAGAAAATTCCACGACTTGGACTCGAACCAGCAACCTGTGGGTTACTGTCCCGATGCTCCAACCACTAAGCCATTGTGGACATGCTAGCTGTCGCTATCAAACATATCCTATGTGCATAGGTTAAAGCGGCGCGGCTCCTTGTTCGCAAGCCAGGACTATCTTTACTATAAAATGGGCGAATAATCTTTATATATAAAAATTCAGGTTCAGGGTGCGTCTGTAAATGTTATAAAAACTTTTGCACCACTTATCTGATTGAGCTCAAATTCGCACCATATGTTCGTTAGGTTCAAAGTAAGGTTTACATGTACCCAAAAGGGAGGAGGGGGTAAATATATCTTGGTTTATGATTGTTTGTTTACTCAAGAGATGGCGCTAGGGAAATGCCATCAAAATATCATCAAACAAACAGACCGAGCAACGCCGGGCATATCACCTAGTATTATAATAATAAATGGAAAATGGTCTTTGGAGGCTTTTTTCACGCCATTACCTCAGATATTGATGAGGTCGAGTCCAGGCCATTACCTCCGAAGATCCCTGGTTTGAGTCCAGGACGTGAATTTTCTTTACTATTTTTCTCTACTTATTCATCAATATCGGAGGTAATGGTGTGAAAAAATCCTCCAAAGACCATTTTCCAATTATTATGGATATTTGTGTTTCTCCGTTTACTAACAAAGTTGGAAGACTAGACAAAGCCTCGGTAGTCTGATTCCTTGCTAGGTCAAATTTCCAGTAGATCCAATAGTGTTTTTTAACATCCTCAACATCGAAAAGGTAAAAGACGAACATAAAATATATAAATCACCGTAAAATCGACCTTTATCTTCCAGTGACAGAATAAATTACATGTATTTAGACAAGCCGTGGTGATAATATCCTAAAGATTCAAAGAGCTCGAGTGTTGTGGCAAAATGGGCGTTCTCTGATGGGTATAACCAAGAACAGATGAAGGTAGGTTCTTGGTTCATCCGTTCTTGATATAACCCATAATGGTGAAATAAAATAGACAACATTTACCTCGTTTTTGTAGACTTTTATTTTTTACCATCCTTATGAGTTTATAAACAGACAAACAAAACATATACACTGACTGGCCAGATAATTATGACCACCCTATCAGTACTTCGTTGCATCACCTTTTGCCTTCCATACCGAGGCGATTCTTCTTGGCATTGACTCCACGAGATCTTATACCATGCCCGATGAATAGCATTGTCCGGTTGTGCGAATTTTGATGGTTGTGAAACCAGCTGCCTGATAGCTCTTTCAACTTCGTCCCACAAATGCTCATTTGGGTTGAGATCTGGTGATTGTGGGGGTCACCTAAGCATGTAAAGTCTCCCTCATGTTCTTGAAACCACTCCTGCACAATACGAGCACCGTGGCATGGTGCATTGTCTTGTTGGAAGAAGCTATTTCCATTGGGATACACCATCAACATGATAGGATGAACTTGATCAGCAACGATACTTAGGAAGAACTTGATCAACGATACCTCGTATGTTGTGGTATTCAGACGATGTTCCACACAAATTAAAGGGCCCAAATCATACCTCAAACCATAACTCTGCTCCCACCAGCTCGAAGGGTTGTACTCATGCATGTGGGGTCCATGCTTTCATGATGTTTCCGCCAAATTCTCACTCTGCCATCTGCATGATGCAACTGGAAACGTGATTCATCGGACCACATGACTTATTTTCCAATGCTCGACTGTCCAATCCTTGTGTTCCTGTACGAATTGGATAAGTTTTATCCTGTTAACTGCGGAGAGCAAAGGTGTTCGAACAGGCTTTCGGCTTCCATATTCCGAAAGATGCAGTGTACGGTGAGTAGTGCGTTCAGAGATCATTTTAGAGGGTCCCTGATTAAAATCTGCAGTAATTTGATGCACTGTTGCCCTTCTGTTGTCTTGTACCAGTCTTGCCACTCTCCGTTCTACCGGAACATTGACTAGTCGCTGACGGTCATAATTCGCACGTTCAGACCCAGTTTTCCGGCTGACAGTCCAGTCTTTAAACACTTTAACAACAGCTTATCCTGAACATTTAACGAATACAGTTGTTTTACTGATACTCGCTCCATGGCTCCAAGCACCAACAATCATCGCACGTTCAAAGCCAGTTAAAGCGCGTCGTTTACCCATAATATCTTCAGAAACAAATCACATCTACTGTCGTGCTAAACAACCTGCTTTCCTATTTATAATGATCTGGCCCTCTAGCAACTTCAGCGCGAAATCATAGCTAATTTGTCTACAAACTTCAGGTAGTTATAATAATCTGGCCAGTCAGTGTACAGTATTTATATATTGGCTAAGCTCCTTAAGAATAATAAAATTGAAAAAAGTTTGCAAGATCTAATTTTTAAGATCAGAATTTAAAAATAAGATTATATGCTGGCCTTATTGTCTTCAGCCTGGTTCTTCTCTCTGTCACAATTTGCTCAGTTTTTGAGAATAACTTAAGTGTTCGCATGGGACAGATTATTATAAAACAGTTTCTCGAGGAGTTTGGCTTATGTTCATTCCACCAATGGTATGGTTCCTTATTCTCTGGAAGGGCTGTGCATTCTAAGAACATCTGTACTTCAATAATTGCCTGCAAATCTGCAGTGTTCTGTAGCTGAACTTGAGTTTAAAGTCGCGCACATCAAAGTTTAGCTGCCCGTAAAATTACCAGTTCGAGAATTTAAATGAAAGTAAAGTATCACAGAGATTAGTGAAATGTTGGCTTTTATTTTTAACAGACAAACTTTGGATGTTACAAAAAATGTTGGAAATGACGTCCTTTTTCGCGAATACAAAAGCGTGTTCGTTTTACCAGATTTCGTGAAACTCTACGAAGCATAGCAGTATTGATGTTAGAAATGGCTGTTGTGATGTTCGTTTTCAGCTCAGCAATCATGTGTGGACTATTCATATAAATCACATTTTTCAGATAACCTCATAGGAAGAAATCAGGGGGTGATGAATCTTTAAGCGAGGGGGCTACAATCCCTGGAAATTATGCGCTGAAGGATAACATAAAAAAAACACCTAAAGTTTATCCAGTAAAACGAACACTATGTTACGATAAAATCCAAAGTTTGTCTGCTAAAAATAAAAGCCAACATTTCAACTAAAATTTGTGATACTTAACTTTCATTAAATTCTCAAACTGGTACTTTACGGACAGCTAAACTTTGATGTTCGCGACTTTAAATTCACCCTGTACTGTCAAAATAGGCCCAGACTGATAACTTATCATTTTATACGAGTTCCTCTTTAATTGAACACAGGATGGTAAGACCCTGAAAAAAGCTAACGTTTTGGATAGAGACTAACTATCCTTTGTCAAAGCAAAAAGTAAAAGAGGCTATCACTTTTACCAAGAACAGATGACGTACCTTCATGTGTTCTTGCTTTTACTTTTTGCTTTGACAAAGAATAGTCTCTATCCGAAATGTCAGCTTTTTTCTGGGTCTTACCATCCTGTGTTCAATTTTTGCTTTATTCCAGGATTTTTGTGTCTCGTCCTTTTTTTCTTCTACATCTGCCATCTCTCTTAAATTGAACCAGTTTTCTATAACGAACAAGTCTCTTCTGAGCAGAAACAGAGCGTCAAACTCAAATGGAAGCGAGGGCCCCAGCACTGTCTAATGATTCCCACTATAATAGGAATTAAAAATTACGAACTACGGCACGCATTTTTAGTCTTCTTAGGGTCGCATTGGAAGGCATCGTGGGTCGCGAGTTTGGTACTTCTGAAGTAGAAAAATATTCAAATGCAACCAAGTTTGCCGATATCACCTTGGAAAGTAGAGAATGTTGCTCTGAACTTTTACTTGTTTATTTTATAAAAAAATCATAGCAGAAAAATATTTAATTTATGCCCCCCCCCCCCCCAAGGGTTCTACTGCTAAAAGCGCGGACTCCCTTATCTTATACTACCTCCGTTCAGAAATGATTGTCCGTTTTGATCAAAATTTTTGTTCAAAAATGATTGTCTCTTTTGAGAAAATAAACAATTTGAGCGAAAAATTATTTTGCGAATACTTTAAATTTAATTATATTTACAATGGTAGGTTAATTAATTTGTATTTAAACAATTTTGGACAGTTTCGATCGCCTCTGGACTGCAGTTTAACATTACAGGAAGTCGTCCAACGTTTCTCTTCGCATCTTTGCCAATGTGCTGTAATTTATAATTATTGCCATTGTAGGATACCATTTCTCTGATCATCAGACAGGTTTTTCTTCTTTCGTTGAGATGATTCCATCTTTTCACAGTTACCTCAAGCCGACTAAGAACAAATATTTGAAGATTTTCAAAATTTGAAATTTTACGACCATATTATGCAAAGAAAACGTGACTTATGAACATATAAATTAATGAACAGCTTGCTATGATCATAATAATTAAAATAAAGTCAAAAACAGGACAAGTGAATAATTAATGTTCTTATGTTTAACAAACGTATCAAAACATAAGAAGCAATGCACCTCGAACAGTATCAAAACACCAGAGCAATGCACCTCGAACAGTATATGTACAAATATGGTGGGCAGTTTCTTCCTCCAGATTACATTTCCTACACAGCGGTTTGTCCTGCTATACAGGTGGATACAAAAATGAGCTCCCCCCCTTTTATTTTCGTTACCGAAGCAGACATGTCAATTTTGATGAATCCAATGAATAAGAAGTTGTGGGTGACCTATCCAACAATCACATCTTGAATTTGTTAGTTACCTCCCTATGCACTTTACAAAGATATTTGAATGTTCAACATGCAAATCAAATAATTACCAAAAATTACCATAATAACATTCACTTTCATGAGGAAAAGCAAATAAAAGGCATGTGTCAGCATACAGAAGACAGAACAATTCCAGGATGGTAAGCTACACTGTTCCTGCAATTGTCAACATGATCTTCTGCTTTGGATTGTTGATGATCCGTTCATCGGATTTTGGAAATTTGGTTTTGTTTTGTTCGGAATTCCATGCTGAACAAGTCTTCAATTGGAATTTTTCGTGTATCTTTTACGGTTTATGAATGTGTCTTAATTTGCATATTTGGGATGATGAAAAGTACACCATGGGATAGGTCACCCATAACTTCCTATTCATTGGATTGATTAAAATTGACATATCTACTTCGGTTACGAAAATAAAAGAGGGCTCATTTTTGTATCCACCCTGTGTATATGCCCATCCTGTGGAGGTGTTTCCATAGCAGATCATGGCCAGTAAAGAAACCCATGATAATTCACAGACTTCCTCTGCTAAGTTGTAGCAAGATTCCTGTACCATGAGCTTGGCTTGTTTCTGATCAGTGGTCTGTTCGCGCCTTTTCAGCATCTCGTTGAACATAATTCCGCAGAAAGGTTCTGAAGCATTATGTGTCTCTTTTGTATCTTGCTTTGCGAGAGTATCTGCTACCTCATTGCCTACAATTCCTTTGTGTCCTGGCTCTCCATAACAATTTAACATTGGAATGGATGCCAGGACACAAAGGAATTGTAGGCAATGAGGTAGCAGATACTGTCGCAAAAAGAGACACCTAATGCTTCAGAACCTTTCTGCGGAATTATGTTCAACGAGATGCTGAAAAGATGCTAGGTGGCTTTGAGCCAGGTCCTGCAGAAGTTGTTTGCACTCCAAGCTAATTTGGACGTTAACTTAACATAAAAAAGATATGTCACGTCGATTGTTTATCAACTGCAGATGCAATAATAATAGTAAAAGTAGATATGGAAAGGACTTGGCTATGGCTGACCAATGAAACACTGAAGAAAGAAACGGAAGGTCTGATTCTTGCTGCTCAAGAACAGCCATCAGAACAAACGTAATCAAAGCCAAAATTGAAAAATTGACTGAGGACCCCAAATGCAGACTCTGCAAAGAAACGGATGAAACTATTGATCATATACTGAGTTGTTGCATGAAAATTGCTCAGACTGACTATAAACAACGTCACAACACAGTTGCTCAGATGATCCACTGGAACTTATATTCCAACTATCATCTGCCTGTAGCAACAAACTGCTGTTGGGATCATAGGCCTGAAAAAGTGGTTGAAACGAGCATGTAAAACTACTATGAGAGTCCCGTAATGGGACTTTCGAATACGTACAGACCAGACTGATAAAGTTTTGGAGCATAATACTCCGGATATCACGATTGTGGAGAAAGAAAAAGTATGGATTGTAGATATTGCCGTATCTGATAATAGCAGAATTGAGGAGAAGCAGCATGAAAAAAGTCATCTGATATCAGGATTTGAAAATAGAGCTACAGAGACTCTGGTATCAGGTGGTTCCAGTAGTAATCGGCGCAGAGTGCTGTGCCCAAAGACTTATGCAAGCACTTAAAAGCAATTTGTGCTAATAAAATCACCATCAGTCAGTTGCAGAAGGCCACTTTATTGGGATTTGCCCACATAATCCGCCGATACATCACTCACAATGTCAGTCCTAAACGCTTGGGAAGTGTTCGACGTAAAGCCCAGCATTGTCATCTTGTTTGCTGTGTATATAGTGTTGCCTATGTTAATAATAATAATAATAATAATAATAATAATAATAATAATAATAAAAAAATAAAAACTGTTAAATGAAAGCGTACGAAATTTATTATCGATAAATGATATTGAAATAAGCATTAAGTTGAAGTAAAAACAGCTAAATATAAATCAACGTTCGCAATAAGACATTACAGATGTTAAAACATTGGAATCCTAAAATATCATCGTCTGTGATTATAAACCACACCTCTCAAAATTACACACCACGAGAAAAATGCGGTCTTTCCTGTGCAGCTCTTATTAGTTCAGTGACTTCTGTTTCAGGTCTTCTTCATCCATGTACGCAAGGGGGGGGGGGGGGGACCACCCCAAAAATGCTGAAGGTCCATGATTTTGATTTCTGTGAATTTAAATCGCTTGTTTAAATTCTATTAAAAACTCTTGAGTGAACAAGTTGAGTGAAGATGGAGTAGTGGAGTGGTTGGCGAGGGGTTGTTTTTTATTTTCAGTTTTTTAATTTTCCCTTTTTTTCCTCCTTTGGCCTGTTCCAGTGCCATTTCCCCTCCCCCACCAGTCATTCCACCTTTGACCTACACTGAACCGGACCAACAACTTCCTCATTCACATCTTTCATTGCCAGAAGATGACTTAAGTCAAAAAGGCTTGCGATTTTAATTTTATTTCTTTTCACGTTTTTTAATTTTTATTATAAGATTTTTTTCACAAAAATGAAATCCGAATTTTGTAAGCAGATTGATTTTTTTTTTTATATCAACAATGTATAATAGCATAAACTTCACAAGCAACTTTACAAAAACATCACTGAAAATATGTTCATTGTTAATTAGTATTACTTTATTTAAAACATAATAAAAAGAATGGATTATTCGAACAAAAGGTCCAATAAGTCGAGAGTTTGACCTCCCTTGGAAAAAATTCTTGGGTACGTGCCTGGGTTAGTTTCGTTCTTCGAATACTGTGAAAATAACAGCAAAAATCACTTTAACAGTTTCCAGTAGCAATAGTTAAAATCACTATAACAAAGTGGTACTATCCAGGTCTTCAAACGGATACCAGGTCGAGTCAATGGATTATTGAAGTCATGCCAACTATTGACTAGTGTTTCTTAAAATGGGAGTCGCGAAGGGGCCGTAATGAAGGGAGGTCGCAAAAAATTTGGTGGGACATATAAAATATATTAAATCACCCAATTGGGGGGACGGGGGGGGGGGGGGGTATAAAGGTTGTCGTGAGCCAAAAAGTTTAAGGAACACTGCTATTGACTATGCTGGCAGTGAAATCATCACAGCAGGCATGGTTTACATTTTGAGCAAGGCGAATACATGAATTCCCAAAGAGGGGCTGGGGTTAGGTTACCTAATCTTAGAGCACACAAAGGACACACATAATAAATAATTCCAACAGGTTTGCTAAGCTAACTCCAACTTTTTTTTTTTTTTTTTTTTTTTTTTTTTTTTTTTTTTTTTTTTTACAGATTTTCGATGATTTTAATAAGTTGGTGTTCCTTCAGAAAGTATAAAGGACGGGAATGCTCTTGATCGATAATGTCAAGAGCACAAACTTCATTTACTTCTGATAATGTTAGTCCGGGTATAAATAAGCAAGACGTTGCTAGCTTTACGATTAACCGAATAGATAATGGTCAACAATGACCTCGTCTATAGTTGAGGCCCTCTCTTGCGCCATCTCTGCTGGCAATTCCATATAAAAACATATTTTAACTTCTGAAGCCATCTATTGACAGATTATGATGCTGCTTATAATTTTTTTTTTTAATCGTGAGGGTGTATCGTGAGTGATTTCAGTGATAATCGTTAAAAAAGAATAACAAAGATTAAAAAAAAAATAGAACCAAAGTTCATTATAAAAATACGAGTTCTTTAAACTCTAATCCATGAAATGGTGGAATTTTGCGTTCGATTATTTTCTGAATTTTAGCAACAAAAAATGTTGCTCTCCTTTGTAATTCGATTAAATAAGTTTTTAAAAGTTTCGTAATCCTTCTTTTAGAAAAAAAATGTATAAAATTGCTTTGAAAAGGTAAAGCGGACTCTTTCTCTTCTTACGATGTCCATAGAATATTCTTGCCATTGCTATTTATTTTTACTAGATCGAAGAGGCACTGAAGCTATCAGTTGATAAGTTCATTGGTATTTTTTGTTTAAAATATTAATCAAAGTTCTCGAATTTCAAATACAAATGAAATGACTCGTTGACAGAAAAAGCAGTTAAAAATTAGTAAGTTTAAAAACCAAATGAGTGTATAAATAACTGAGTAATTACTTAAAGCTTTAGTCTGTATTTTTGTGATACATTCATTTTTGTTTATTGTATAAACAGTCAGCTGAATTTTATAGGATAACCATCGCTGTCGCACCGAGTTGTATTTAAAGGTATTTGAATAACACCTGTTATGAAAGCTGAAATTGGGCTCAACATATAAATGCCTTACTTCCTCAAAATGTAGCAAGTATTCCTGCAAAGTGTTTCATCTGCATTTTGCAATCTAGCTTTACTTTTACTGAAAGCCAAATAATTAATAAAATTAAATTTGATTATTTCCCTGCAATCAAACTAACGACGACGGGAAACCACAAATCCACAATAATCATTTAATAATGCCTCAGATGTACATTTCGAAAGCTATGCTTTCTTCATCAGTGTAAACTTTAGCATTAAAAATAGTACTGACCTCAGTTTAAGCCTTAAAGATGTTAACATCAATGAAGAAGATAAACTGGTATCGTTTGACATCGAAAGTTTATTTCCAAGCATTCCAGTTAAAGAAACATTAGATTGGTTGGAGGAAGTCCTTGATGAAAACGACGTTCCCTTGGGTATTACAAGTGAGATTATGAGGGTGATGAAGCTGATCGTTTACAACAATATTTTCATGTTCAACGGGCAGTATTATAAGATGACGGACGGTACACCAATGGGCAGCAGTGTTAGCCCTTACCTAGCCAATTTGTATATTCGTAAATTGGAAAATATTGCGTTAAATAGCTTCAAATACTTCCCTAGAATATGGTATAGATATGTAGATGATATTGTCTGCATCTACAACACACAAGAAGGAGATATTAGGGAATTCTTGGTCTCCCTTAATTCTTTGTGCAGCCATATCAATTTCACCATGGAAGAGGAAGAAGACAGGCAGTTACCATTTCTTGATTTGTTAATCATACGCTCAGGAAATCAATTACGATTTGACGTCCACAGAAAAAGTAACTTCACGCCAGCCTACATAAGGAATGACTCCAACCACTGTAATTCCCAAAAATTAGCAGCATTCCACCATCAAGTCAGAAGAGCGTTGATACTACCACTTAACGAGGAAGCCAGAAAAAAGGAGATTGCTTTAATAAAATCCTGTGCGGTGTTTAATGGTTTTGAAAGTAAAATGGTCGACCGAATGACCACAAAGATCAGTAGACACCTGAAGATTGAACAGGTCACGACCCTTAGAAAGGAATTAGTTGACTACAAAAATGTATTGGTGTTACCATACAACGTACAGTTGAATCGAGGCCTAAAAAAGCTGTGTAGTGACTTCAGTATTAAAGTAGCCTTCAGGAGCGTTAATACGGTGAAGAGGAGTTTATGTGCAGCAAAGGACAAAATCCCCGCGGAGGAACGAGCAGGTGTCTATAAGTTTGGGTGTGCCACGTGTGGACACTTCTATTTGGGCAGCTCACTGAGAGGCGTGGCCAAACGAAAGACAGAACACATAGCCAGCATAAAGAATTTTAAAATCGGTGTTTCATCCTTTGCTGACCATATTTTGAAGGAAAAGCATGATTACGATACCAATTCATTTAAAATTATTCACTCCGGTAAAGATCCCAAGTTAATACGTTTTTTAGAATCTCTGGAAATTGTAAAAAACAAAGCAACTAATCAACTACTCAACAATGATGACGGCCCTATGCCTGTAGGGGAATGGTTACCCCTCGCTAAGTTTATTCTTAAGTAATCGATATATCGATTCTTATAAAGTAAACGATATATCGGCTCTTATAAGTGGATTGCCTTCTAAGTGTAGTTTCTGGAGGTGGATATTTTTAAATTTGAAATGATCGGGTCTTAACAGTTTAGCGTGATTGGTTGTTTTGTTTTGTGTTAGTATAGTTGTAATTAGTTATTAAGGTTACTTTTCTGTAATTGGTCAATTATTGTTGTATTTTTCTTATAAATTCCGAGTTCTCTGTTTGTTAATCACTCACTGATGAAGAAAGCATAGCTTTCGAAATGTACATCTGAGGCATTATTAAATGATTATTGTGGATTTGTGGTTTCCCGTCGTCGTTAGTTTGATTATTGTGTCCACAGTTTCTTGGCTGTTTTCTCTTATTCCCTGCAATAATATTGGCTTGAACATGCATATCTTTTATTCTGTAGTAGATATATCATTTTTATTCTCCTTTTTAAAAATGTCATTACTTTCAAAATAAAATTCTTAATTGTTAATGATTTCTGAATTACTTTTAATTATGAAGAATTTTATTTTGGCCAGGGAGAATAGGTGGACTTCACCTCTAAACAGTTTTTCTGTTAGTATAACAAAATTTCACCTTAATACATAATTCCTGAAAAATGGAAAAAAATAATATTTTTTTTATGAAATTTACAAGCCTGATAAATGAAAGGATTTGAAGGTTTACATTAAAATAGTCCCTTATGTTGTTATATTGAGTTAAACTATATTTCTCTTTATATGATGGTTCAAATTATATAAATTTCATAAATAAATAAGATAATGAAATGATACAAGTTTAAATGCAGGTCCATCTGACATATGCTTTCTCTGTTTGCTTATAATAAGCTAACACATAGTTATAAGGTGATCGGTTGTCTGAATTTTTCATCTTTTGTCTTGCCAGTTTTTGCCCCATTATTTGTCCTGGCTAGTGTATAATTTCCCTTTAATGGTGTATGATATTTGCAGCTAGTTGATCACTGTATCTGATTTACTATATAGAATATGGTTAATTTATACGATAGTCAATCTATAATTCTCCTATCAAATAGTCTCCTAGATTCTCCATAAACTGTGCACAACCTCCAAATGATCATTATTAACCAGTTCCAATATCCAACTGTCTGACATGGTCACTTGCAGCCAGAGTTTGCACTACCATCTGCTCTTCCAAATCCACAGGATCATATACCACATTCTTAAGATTTTTGGCAGTGTCAAAAATTCAATAACAGTGGTCAACAATTTGAATACCTTTTGTAATTTTACAAACAAGTAGCATTCGTTTATTAAAATCATTATGACATTAGTATCAAGTTTTCTAATTTCTCCAGTTTCTGGAAATACATTAATGAGACAGACAATATTATGAGGAAGTCGCAGACAGCCGTTACATGTAGGATGTTTGACGGATTCATTTGTGACCTACAGTTTCTGGCCAAAATATTTTCAAAATAAGGTCCTCTACTATTCCGAAAAGTTGGTACACACAGTTCGTAATACTGTGTCTAATATTAAAAGATGCAGAAGTCTTCGAGAAAAATTATTTGGATTCAACAAGAGTGAGTGTTCTATCCTTCAACAGGTCCAGTATTTTTGGCAATTATTTACATAGGTGATTTTCTGTTGCCTTCCTATATTAATGACTGCTGCAAGATGTCAGCAGCAGCTGGGACCAACAGCTTAACGTGTCCTTCGAAGCAAGGGGGGGGGGGGTATGGAAATCCACTGGTGGTCCCATTCAGTGACTGAGCTACAACCATCCCCATACCCCTTTTTTTTTTTCACCTAACGAGAAAAAATTAAAAAATGAACTAAGATATTTAATTACACACTTTACAGACACAATAAAAAGCACTATACACTATTCCCCCAAAATTTTATATAAACATCACTGACTGCAGACAGACATGTTTTAATCCATTCCTTTAAATGGAAGTCAAAAAAGCAGGTAAAAAGCTTCTAGAAAAATTCCACTCTCCAGGGATGATGTTTTTGAGCTTAGTACGGCACCTACATCATGTTTTTAAGTGCCATGAAACTTCAGTTAAGTTTTATATAAAACGCTGGGGGTTGAATGTTTTAAAATTTTTCATTGTGTTTGTATATGGTGTGTAATTAAATATCTTAGTTTATTTTTTAATTATTTTTCTTGTTAGGTCCAAATAATTTTTCTCAGAGATTACTGTACCTTTTAATAAAATATTTTTCTCCAAACATTGTATTTTATAGAACTGTATATATCACTTAAATTCTGTCAACCAATCGGGAACCAAACCAAGCCTTGCAAGTTGCAGGTTAGTGTCTCCTGATTAGTCATTCTTTTTTTAAAATTGTATTTGCTTCTTCAATTTGCTCAAACTCTCTCTGATGATGATGTAAATCAAAACGCGTTAGCTTCACTAAAATTTATATTTTGTTTACGGCTTAATCAAGGAATCTATTAAAATAATACTGTACTAAACTAATTTCAATATTATAATGCTATAAAATGGAAAGGAAAGAAAAAGCAAAATCTTGTTATTTAGAAAATAAAATTATATTTTGAAAACAGTTTTCTTTTATATAAATTGTTCGAAGACTGTTGGGTTCTGAAGAAAATCAAATACAATACAGGGTGTCCCAAAAGATCGTTTACAAATTTTGCATGCTGATCTGTCAGACAATGACAAATGAGTTTTACATAGGAAGTTGTGTCCGAAAATCAAACAGTGGGGTGCTAAAGCAACATGACCGACATACAAAAACTTTAACTTAACTTTATTAACAAAAACAAACTTTAGAATCATTGTTACAGAAAATGTTCAAAATTCCGTCTGTCCACCGCAGTGCATGCTTCACAATGTTGGCGCATGGAATCACAGACTTGTTTAAATGATGAGATCGATGGCAGATGTTACGGGTATCTCGTATACCAGGGACTTCATTTATCCCCCCACGCGGAGATGGGGGGGGGGGGGGGGTGAGGTCAGGCGATGCTGCTTTCCGCTCTCTAATACACCTGTGAACATTTCCCTCTAGTGGTGGCTGGTCATGTTTTCAGACACAATTCCTATGTAAAACTTGTTCGTCATGGTCCGGCAGACCAGCATGTAATGTTTGTAAACGATCTTTTGGGACATGCTGTATATCAAATACAATAGGTATCTTCATAAATTCCTAGTACATTAACCCCGCGTATACTGAATTTGTGGGTAACTGGACCAAAGCTTTATGAGAAAACGAGGGTTAGGGGATGTCAAATTGCCAATTGACTCAAAGTTAAAGGCGATTGTTATTAATTTTTTTCATGATGGCCTACAGTAGATTCCATACACCAAATATTCAGCCGACATTAGTATTTCTCTTACCCTCAGTCAACCTCTTTTCTCCCTTCATCCATTCCTGCTATAACTTTACAAGATAATGTAAGAGTAAATAACAACAAATAAAATTAGATGAAACACGTCGATTTTATTAACTTTCTCTAGGCTAAAATAACCAACATGGAATGTCAGATGGGTGCTGGGGCCAAATAAGTTTCTTACTCATTATCCAACAAAACTAATAATCTTCACTTGACAAAACCCTTTTTGCTCATTTTGCACGAAGTGAATTGTCACTGTTTTTCTTTTTTCGAAGCTATGATAACTGTGCCAATAGGGCATGTTTGCAAACAGAAGGTTCGTAAAATGCCACTGATACTGTTTACTTCCATTGCATACATTTTCTCAAGTGAACAGAGGGGAATTTCCTAAAAGAAAGGAAGTGAAAAGGGGAAGCCTGATAATAATAGATCAGGAGAAACCATAGATATGCAAACTTCCTATCACATATGAAGGGGGAGGCATGCAAAAAATTTCGTGCAGATACGTGAAACTACAGATGGTGAGACCACAGATACTGAGGAGACTACTGTACTTGTTTTTATGGACTACTGGTCATTTACAAACTTAAAAAAAGCTGGGCAAGCTGTTTGATAGAGGCAGTTCAACCAAATGAATTCTAACATTGACAATTTACCATCATTTAAAACCATCATCTATCCACTGCAGGCAGGATGAGGTCTCTTCCAATTTTTCTACGTGAAGAGAAAAACCATTGATTTGAAAGAAGATTTGGCCAGTAAGCTTCCATGCCGACCTAATGAAAATTAAAGGCTGTTATAGGGATTAGAAAGGACAAACTCAAACATGCCACTGCAGGATTTGAACCACAACCTGATGATAATGAGAGCCAGAGGACCTGTCCCCTAACACTCTTGGCTGCTAAAATTGGCATATTGACATTTATATGCATAAATTTATAAATAAATAGATATATGTTACTTGGGAAAGGGCAACAATATTAAGATCTCAGATGTAAAGAGAGATTTTCACAAATTTTGGTAAAAATATAAATAAAACATAAATTTTAAAAAAGACTAACAAGCACTTTTTAAAATGAGGGTAATGTGTTTCATTTAATTTATATGTTGATCTGAATTAAGATCCCAGGATGTCATAAAACGTGTTGTATTTCATTTTCATTTTTGCAGTTTTTCTACTACATGTATTACTGCAAACTTGAATAAAGAAATTTGTGTTTCCTCCCTGGAATATATTCTTTTTGCTCTGTACTAAAACAAGCCATAAGATAGTTTATATACAGGGTGATTTTTAATTAACCCACAACATTTAACTCGATTAACTCTTCAGTCGTTGCAGATAACACTACAAAAATTTTTTATTGAAAAGAACGTGGAAAAGGAAGGATTCTTAAATGGACAAGGTTTTCAAAGTGATAACCTTCAGAGGTAATACAATAGCACAACCTAGTCACAAAGTTGTCAGTTAGACATTCAAGAGTTTCTCTTTTAATGCCAGCAAATGTGTCAATTATGGACCTTTTGAGGCTAATAAGGTCTGTCAGCTTCTTGTAAACCAAATCTTATGACCCCAGAATTAATAGACAGATAGAAGTTATTCAAGTCAAACATTGGAGGTTAATTAAAAACTCATCCTGTACTTAAATTTATACAATAAATATGCTGAAAAAAAAGCATAGAAGAATTTAAATTAAGAGCATGTGATATACCAAATGGAGAAAAGTATATTTAAATAATGCATATTTGCTTACTAGTTACTGAAATTTTTTGAGAAACTGCTAGTTTTTTTGTTTTTTTTTAACATTGATTTTTTTTGTCTTGTCTTTCTCTCCTACATCTGTCAATTAATAAATGTTCGGAGTATATTAAATCTTTTGAATTTCCTATTCAGTTAATAATAATATTGAAAAAATATAAAAGTTACAAAAGCCAAGAACCTTTATGTTCATAGTGTCTGAAAGTTCATGTACACATAAAAGATTTCAATATCTCTGATCATATATTTAGAGGGTATTTACAATTAAATGCAGTAATTTGACAGGATGGTGTTCAAGAAGTCACAGAAGTGTGTTGGTGGAGCATCATTCTGTTGAAAGATGAAGTCTACGGTTTCAGTTTGCAACTATGGTGAGAGCCAATTTTCAAGTAAGTCGGATATGTGTATCTATCAGTTTCTTCTACAAAGAAAAATGAGTTGTAAATTTAGAAGTTTGAGGTGGTAGGCAATTCAAACAAAGCTTTTTGCTTGTTTTACATAACCAAGCTTTATCATCACAATGTTAATAGAACAACTGCAATCATTTGTAAATCTCTCTACATGTATTGATTATTGATTTGAAACTTTTAATTTTTTCCCCCAGGAATTAATGTAAATTACAATATTGGGCTTGGTGTCATTAATGTCACATCCATATAAGGGATGATAAACATAAAGGTAACTCTTCTTCCTTTTATAAGGTTACTAACATAATTTGTCTCTTAAAACACATTTTCTGATGATCCTTCCTTAAATCCCCACTTGGGCTTTACTTGTAGGGGAGGCAGTTCTACTGGGTAAGATTAGGTTCATTTCTGTCCTACTCTCATAGTTACTTAGTGTTTTTACTACATCATAAATTATTATAATATGATGTTAATCCTCCTCTTTCGGTCAAAACAGTCTTCACAGGCATCGATTTTAGAAGATTTTGGTAAGTGTCCTGTAAACCAAGATATCTTCATTTATCACAGGACATTTACCAAAATGTCATTTGATTGAAATTCCTGCTACAAAGTGTCATTTTCCTTTCAGTTCCTACAAAGCACATGATTGAGATGATGCAACACAAGCTCATTGCTACAAATGCCCCATTGAATTCGTCACTGGCTGAAACGTTTCCTCATGTTCTGTAAACCATTCCCTAGCAATCATAATGGTCTGACAGGGAGCATTGCTGATTAAAGGCTTGCCCATTAAGTAACATGATCTTCCTAAAGGGGTGCTCTTTGTCAGCAACATAAACCCATTATTTTCAGCATTCCTATTAAATAAATGAAAAATATTGTAAGGTAGATGAGATTTTCAACCATGTTAAATCTATTTACCCATTTTAGTCTCAAATTCAAAGTTTTTCTGGAGGTAATTTCATATAATATTTTGTCGTACCAAAATGTCAGATGTTTCTCAGTTTGCTCTCTTGAGATGTTTTGACCTAAATTTAACTAAAATTGCCCAAAAAAATTTTTTTAAGTTATTGAAATACGCAGTTTTTTGTTGAAAAAAATGTCGAAAACTCATTTCTGAGTTGGATTTGCCTTTTAGAATGATTCGCAGTTTTTTGTTCAAAACAACTGAAAACGCAATTCTGAGTTGGATTCGGCTTTTCGTCTCCAAAAAATAAGCAGTTTTGTGTTGGGATGTGGTCTCGATGATATTTAATTAAATTTGGCCGGTCAGATGTTGGTCCACGCGAATCAATTCTTCATCGTATTCCCATTATTTTCTGAATAAGTTCGACTTACGTGTTTGAGCGAGTAGCGTGCACAAAAAACTCAGAGAAGTGTTATCATTTGTGTGATGAATAGAGCAACATAGGATCCAACTAAATATGTTAGGACCCAAGCTAAAGCGCAGATCAAAAAAGGCATTCAAAATTAGAAAAAATAGGACAGTTTTCCTCAATCATGTTTTAAAATGTACGAAAGATCAAATGTGATGGTCGTTTTTAAAGTAAGAACCATTTTGTAATAAAAACAAAAGACTCTATGTATTTTCAAAATTTTTTTCTTTATCAGATTCTATGTACCTTAAACTATTTTTCCACATAGTTTCCAAGTTTATTTAAGCACTTGTCATAGCACTCAATGTACTTCTGCGTGATCACTTCGTAAAAGCTGCCGCCGGTAAAGAAAGTCACGCAGTTTTCACCTTTTCATTGTCGCTGAAATGCCGGCCGCAGATGAACTCCTTTAGATCCCAGAACAGATGGTAGCCACTGGACGCAAGGTCCAGACTGTAAGGCGGGTGGTCAAGTTGTTCCCAAACGAAAAATCTGATTAGTTGGGAACAATTTGACACTCGCCTTACAGTCCGGACCTCGTATCTAATGGGTACCACCTGTTCCTGGATCTAAAAGAGGTTATCGGCAGCCTGCATTTCAGCTATGATGAAAAAGTGAAAACTACATGACTTACTTCACCGGCAGCAGCTTTTATGAAGTGATCATGCGGAAGTATATTGAGCACTATGACAAGTGCTTAAATAAACTTGGAAACTTTGTGGAAAAATAGTTTTAGGTACATAGAATCTGATAAAGAAAAAATTTTGATTATATAGTAGTTTTGTTTTTATTACAAAACTGTTCTTACTTTAAAAATGACCCTCGTATCATTAAAACTAAAGAATTTCAATCGATAATGTGGGATGATTGTTTACTTGAGAATGCATATTGGTATAAAATAATGAATTATATTGGAAAGAGACATAAAGAAATAAGCTAATTTTCTTGATTGTCAAAGTTAAGATTAAATTTTCAACTGTCTCTCCTTCTTTATCCCTTTTCTTTTTCCACGAGACTTCATTATTTTGGGTTTTTTTTTTCTTTTTTTGTTATTATAAAAAACATCATTCTTAGAATCTTTTTTTTTTTTTTTTTTTTTCCAATAAGTGAAGAGTTTCGTGGGCTGCATGAGCAAGGGCAGAATCTTGACAGAGAATGTGATCGGCTTTTGTATATAACTTTTGAGCATCAGTGTCCAAAAATGGTTTGGTAACTTTGTTGATTGTTGATATAATAATCTGTGTTTATCTTTCCGCACCATCATGGCTTTGCAACGTGACAGTTGTTCGAGGCTTTGGTTTCCTATGTGAACTGTAAAAAATCTCTTCTCTGTCCCTTGCAGCTTGTTAAATAGAACCATTCCTCATCGGTGGTAATAATGTTTTACAAATTTTTTAGAAGAAACTGTACAATGGCAATGATCTCTGATGCCTCTTCTCAGGTACCCTGAACTTAGTTTTTTTTTCTCATTACCAAATGGAATTGAGTGTATTTGAAATATGATACTTGATTGTTGACCTAGGAACTTTTAGCAGTCTGGCCATACTTCGTTGGCTAGATGGGTTTGCAGATTTTAGCATGTTCCTGAGGCATTTTAACTTAAAAGCACTCACCCTAACATGATATCCAGCTTTGCTTCTTTTCTTCACTGCTCATACTGTGGTTACAATGGTTTCTTTGGCTTCTTTTCTCAACTTGGATATTGTTCCTGTGCTCACTGTCTGATTTGAACATTTTAGTTAACGAATTATTTGTGAAGTTGACCACTTCATTTGATAAAGCTGCTGAACTTTGCCTTAATATGGGATCTAATTTTGGGAAAGGCATGATTCCTTTTCAACAATCTAACTTTCAGAACACTTCACAGGA
>JAHWFO010061155.1:53613-122227 GCA_023313115.1 Rhysida immarginata
CAGGAAGCCATGTGGATAGAAATAGTATGACACTCTTACTAAAACTTTTCAAAATCTTTCATCTTCATTCATGCCTACCCTCTTGAATTCTTACCCTTTCCCTGAGCTGTTACATTATTATTACAGATCTATCTACTATAGCTGCCGCCACATAAGTTGAACGACAGGATGACGTCATATCTAACGCCAGCCAATAGACGTTAACGGGAATTAAATCGCTTAGTTATTCCATGAAAGCATCTGCTTTCGTTTTCGAAACATTGTTTTCTTATTTATAATTAGTTTCTATTTTCGTTTATTTAAAATAGATAAATGAAATTAATAAATGAAATTAATAAATTAAAAAATGACGCAGAATAGTCGATTCGAAGGTAATTTGTTTTATATTATGACTTTTAATAGGCTTTCCAGGTTTCAACGATATCTCCGCCTTTACTATAGCAGAACAAGTGTATCATGGGTAAAATCCAGACATAGCATATTGATGAGAAGGCTTACTGCACATGTCAAAAAGATCGTTCAACTTACGTGGCGGCAGCTATAGTATTAAGGCCCATTTCATTATTTATTTATTTATTTACTAATTTAACAATCAACAAAGATCCACATGCACACAATAATTGTTCCATTATATATATTTATTTATTTATTTATTTATTTATTTATTTATTTATTTATTTATTTATTTATTTATTTATTTATTTATTTATTTTTTAGAAAGCTTAATTTTGTATAAGAACAAATCTGAAAATGGTTGACACAGATATTGAAACTGAAAAGAAGAAACATTATGCTGCGGCTGGTGAAAGGACTTTTGAATATGATGATTCATTGCCAAATCTTCCTATCCCGCAATTAGAAAAAACACTGAATAAATATCTTGACTCTGGTAGGTTTGAAGATAATTTAATTCAAGTTACTTTATGTGCATTTGATAATAATAGTCTTGAATAACTGCCCTTTTTCCATAACTCTTTGCACATTACTCTGGTAATTTTTATTGAATCTTTTGTTATTGAAGATAGCATCAAAATTTAATTATAGCTATAATAATTTTAAGAATTTTGATGATTCTTAAATTTTGAATTTTGAATTTTCTATTGAATTCAGTAGGGAAATCTATATACAGCAGCATTAAATTATTTGGGAGCTTTGATTTTAATTGCATAATCACGGCTGTTGCGAAGCTGTAAGCATTGTATGGGGACACATTGTAGGATGGGGTGCCATCAAGGTTGAAAGGGTGCATGTTTTAGAGGTTTGCATAGGGGCACTGAAGAAGCTAGCACCGCCTTTGATTATAATAACATGAAATATCATTGGAGCAGTGGATCACATGGAGTCTGCTGTTATCAAAACACATATTCTTTTGAATTCAAGCCATATTTTTTTTTCCTGTTTTTTATGTGCTGGAATTCGAAAGTGAATTAAAGAGACTGAAAATGAATTAAACTTTTAAGAGAAATTATGGTGCACTTTAGAATCAATAGTTGATTGCTTTCGAAGGAATAGGGTACTATACTATAATTTTCATATTGAGGATTACTCCAAATCTAGAAATCTACTTTCTTAGTTTCTAGCTTTGTTGAACTAATTAAAGATGGCTTTGTAGATACTGTAATTTTGGAATATAATATGCAGGAAAAATAAAAGTTAAAAAAAATCATTACTACTTATTAGAAAATATAAATATCATTTAACGTCATTTAATATTCATGTAATAAAATCAATGAAAATACGATTTTTTAAAAAGAAAATTGGGGGGTGGGGGTTGTGTGTATTATATTCCAAAAAAACTACAGTAATTGATTAAAGTATTTATTGACATAGGATTATTATATGGGGATTGTTCAATAAATGATTGAACACATTTTATTACTCGAAGCAGGTTTGATTTATTGAAGTTTTAATTACGTCACTTTTTTCTTTTTAATAAGAGAGATGAACTAAATGAATAATTAAAAATACATTATTAAAGAACTATATCACGTTGGAAACAATTTAATTGTTGCTGATTCTTCTATCAGACCTTTGAGTCTGATATAATTCAAATGGCACCTTTAACAGCCATATGGATTGTTTTAATCTAGAGATGACAAGGCGGATGGGCTGTCTTTAACATCTTGCTATCGACAACCCAGTATTACTTGATCTATTTACCTAAGTGATTTTTTGCCTCGAATTCTTTATGGTTTTCCTATTTGGTTTCCAGACTTTACTAACAGGAAATTTTATCAAATTATCCTGCTGTACTGTCCAGGTTTTGTGATAGGAAACTCAATAATTTAGATATTACTAATAGGGTTCAAATTGCTTTCTGCACTCTGGATAGATTTTTAACTGGTTATCTCTTCAATTTTCTTGCAAATATTTTTAATGTCATATTGATGCACCATGTCTTTTTGCCTCAATAGGACTTTACAGTTCAAGAGTTTCTAGTGGAAGCAGCTTGAAATTATCCACCAGATTCTACTCTTCATCAGTGGGATAAAAATGTGACCAAATTATTTCAGCTATATAACGATCATGACTTTTCAACTAATGTTCTTAATTTTCATTTTCTTAGGTTTCATTTTCTGTTACAGTGATCTTAAATAATTGGCATTACAACATGTTACATGTACATTTTCTTATAGGAAAAAATGAAAGTTGGTTATGCCATTTCAGTTCATAAATAGTAGTTGAGGTTTCCATATTTTGCAATTATTAAACCACATTGCTTATGATAGAGTTAATGATTTACCAATATAGTATTTTATATTATGAGGTCTGGTCAGTAAAAAGGTAACAATTGTACTACATATTAGGGTTGTGATTAGCAGATATGGCTTCATTGCTTTCTTGAACGAGAGTTGTTTCAACTAGGTCTGTACCTTAACTCAAGTTCAAGTTTCATTTTAAGCAAAACATTTGTGAATGAGGTTGAAGTAATAAATTCATTTTAATCATCCCGAGATGTAACCATGTCAGATACATAAATTATTTGAGCTGTGTAAAAGATTCGGTTAGGGTAGGGTTGAGAAAATGTGAACTACGGCGAACGTACAAGTTATCCAAGAACTTTAGCAGCTCCTGAATGCATTGAAAAAAAAGATAGTGAGATTGTTCAGAAAGATGGATGAATGAGCATGAGAATGATGCAGAAATGATGAACATTCATAAAGAAATAGTTAGACAAATACTGCATAATAAACTAACATGAAGAAAATCTGTGCAAAAATGGTGCCAGAAAACTTAACTCAAAAGCAGAACAAAAGGTGAAAGGAAATCTTTTCTGATATCCTGAAGTCCAACCAACTTTGATGAAAAGATTTTTCAACATTTGAAAAAAAAATCAATTGGAGATGTTCAAAAATTTCAGTTTACCAGAAATCTTAAGTTGACACACTGAATCAAAGAGCATATAATAATATCACTGTAGAAACTCTTCAAACATATCACAATTATAAATAGAAAAGGGAAGGAAAAATCCCATGACCCAGAATCAAATCAAGGACCTTTCACTGGCACCACTCTTAACAGTTGAGTTACTGCAGACGTGAACCACCAAGCTGTTCCTGCCAAGTAATGGTGACACACAGATGTTTCTATTCCTGTTTTGATTTTTGAGTACCAAATTTTTCCATACAAAAGACATTTTATTATTCTATTTTTTCTTTTATTTATTAATTTTTTGTTTGTTTTTTTTATTATTTTTTTGAGCTAAAAGAAAAAGTATTTGGGTAAGCCTCATGTGGAAAACACTAATATACAGGATGAATACAAAAGTCTGAACCCCTTTTTATTTTTTGAACAGAAGCAGATATGTCAATTTTGATGAATCCAATGAATAGAAAGTTGTGGGTGGCCTATCCCATGGTGCACTTTTCATCATCCCAAATATGCAAATTAGGACACATTCAAAATTTATCTCAAAAACCTTAAGGGATAGAGAAAAAAAACCCAATTGCAAACTTGTTCAGCATAAAAAAACAACAACAACAACAAAAAAAAAATCATCCAAATCAGACCAACCAGTCACCCACAATCACGTGGTGAACTGTTTGTAGCTTACAAACAGTTACACTGCACAAGGAAAACTGAATGTTGATATTTCCACCATGTAAAGCATGCAAATCAAAAAATTAACATAAATTACCATACTCACATTCACTTTCATGCGGAAAAGCAAATTCAGGCATGTTTCAGCACACAGAAGTCAGAACAATTCCAGGAAAGTGGCAAGCTACACTGTTCCGGAAATGGTCAACATGATCTTCTGCTTCGGAGAGGCAAGGAGAAACCTACATGCTGCGGTTAGGTTGTATCGAGACAGGTACCCTAACGAACGCCATCCATCTCATCAAACAATGCGTCACATTATTCAAAGATTCGAGGCTACAGGGAATGTTAATGCAGAACGAGGACGACCAAGGGCACAAGGCGATGAGGATACAACAACACTAGTTCTGGCTACAGTTGCTGCAAATCCCCACACAAGCAGCAGAGCAATTGCTGCAGATGTTGGTGCCATCAGAGAACTGTTCTCAACATTCTACGTGCACATCATTTTCACCCATACCATATTTATTGTCACCAGGAGTTACTGCCATTGGATTATGTTGCTAGGGCAGCCTTCTGCAACTGGTTACTTACCTGCCTGGATGATAATCCAAACTTCATTCATGAGGCCCAGTTCACCAGGGATGGAGTTATCAACAGGCACAACCATCATCATTGGGCAGACGAAAACCCACGATGTCTGCGAGAAGCAACTCATCAAGTGAACTGGAGAATCAATGTGTGGTGTGGATTGTACAATGACACTGTGGTTGGACCGTATTTTTACGATGGAACACTGACTGCAGAATGCTACCGGGCTGAAATTCTCAACGTGGTAGTCACAGACTTCATTGACAATTTGCCATTGGCCTCGTATCAGCGCACGTGGTTTCAGCATGATGGAGCTCCTCCACATTATGGGTTGGTCGTTCGCGAGCGTCTAAGTGAGATGTTTGGACAACAATGGATTGGCCAAGGAGGACCAGTTTGTTGGCCACCCCGCTCCCCTGATTTTACACCACTTGACTTTTTCTTGTGGGGATACCTGAAGGACAAGGTTTATGCTACGCAGCCTGCCTTACTGGAGGATCTGGTTCAACGAATCCAGGAAGCGTGCCGAGGAGTGACACCAGCCATGCTTGCCGATGTTTTGGCTTCAGTTAGGTTCCGTGCCCAATTGTGTTATGGTGCCCACGGTCGTCACATCGGGCATTTTGTTGATTAACTTATTTTTTAAACTGTTTGAAGTAACTTGTTTGTGCAGTGTGACTGTTTGTAAGCTACTTGTGTTTGTAACGCAGTGATTGTGGGTGATTGGTTGGTCCGATTTGGATGATTTTTTTTGTTTTGTTTGTTTTTTTATGCTGAACAAGTTTGCAATTGGGTTTTTTTCTCTACCCCTTACGGTTTTTGAGATAAATTTTGAATGTGTCCTAATTTGCATATTTGGGATTATGAAAAGTGCACCATGGGATAGGCCACCCACAACTTCCTATTCATTGGATTCATCAAAATTGACATATCTGCTTCAGTTCAAAAAATAAAAGGGGGGTTCAGACTTTTGTATTCACCCTGTATTATAATCATCTATATATAAATACGGCAACACATTTTTTGTTATGCACTTTTACCTGTGTTAACGTGGACGAATACGTATGAAACTTATATGGTTGGAAAGTTCCTGTTCTCTAGATGTGCACAATATATTTTGTTTGCGTTAACACAGATAAAAAGCGTTTCAAAAAAGGTAACATTAAGGAACAGATTGTGCACCATATTTATGGGGTTTTTTTTAATAATTAATATCAAATTAACTCAAATCATTGTTGATGTTCATTTGAAAGAATTGTAATTGTTGTGTTGTTGATGTTCATTTGTAAGCATTAGAAAACCATATAACAAATACCCTGCAGCTTTTGAAATTCAATGAACTGATTTCAGAACCTGAAGGTATGTAGTATCTTTAATGTACCTATATAGTATTCCATAGAAACAACTGCTTAAAAATTGTTATTAACAACTATTCAAAATATTTCTATAATTAGTAGGTAAGCATTTTAAGTATTTTTCATCGTTTTCTAAGCTATTTTAAGGTTTTTTTATACATTTTGAAAGTAATATTTTTAGTTAAAAATAAAATAAATACCAATTTTGAAGTTTTTGATTTTTATTTATTTTTTAAAAATTTTGTTAACACTCTTTCTTTAGTAACAAAAAAGTTATCGATTTTTGGTCCGAAACAGACCGTAATTTTCCACAGTGGGACGGGGGGAGAGAGACACAGTGATGGGGAGAGATAATTTAGCTTAAATATAAGTATTATATTTAGATAATAATTCGGTAGATATATTAAAATATACCTTTAGAGTGCTTTAAATATTATTACGAGAAATTTTCAAACTTATCATTGCAGTGAAATCAATCGGGTGTTTCAGAAATGTCATGCAAAGCATTTTGGATATTTATTGTGTTATCTATTTTTCATTCTTCAAAGTTTATTATTAAGCAAGATTGAGGCTAGAACAATTACACATATTTTTTTTTTCTCAGAAATGTGATCGAATTTCGATCATTGGGGGATCCTAGTTTTTTTAAAATGTCAAGCGTCTTTTTTTTTTAAATTCATGTGTGATATGAACTTTAATATCTTGTTTTAATCCTTTGCTACGTAAAGTGAATATATCCACACAAAATTTCATTATCTTTACCTGCAGAAATCTGATTCATCTCGCAGGATTTGAAAAAAATCTTCTTGTTATGCTGCTAAAAGTGGATTATTCCATCTTCTCAGGAATGAAAATGAAATTTAATTACATAGTGAAAGGGTTAAGTTTTTGTATATTTTGAAAATATTGTGTGTGTTTTAACAAGTTTAAATTTGTCTTCTTTAGTAAAACCTCATGTTTCTGCATCTGAATATGAAGCTACTAAAAAAATTGTATTAGATTTTCAAGAAGGTATTGGAGAACTGTTACAATTCAAACTTTTGGAGAGATCCAAACACAAACGTAATTGGGTAAGAATTCTTTTAAAAGATATATTTCATTATAAGGATATTATTGTAAATTTAGTTAAATTTCACTTATAACAACAGGAGGTTGAAATGAATTAAAAAATAATTTAATATGAAAATTACAAACTTCAATCAAATTGAAAATAAATAATTTAATTGAACTTGTGTATTAGTAGAACATCTAGAATCCATATGCAAGCTCTGAAATGCCAGGACTGAGCTCATAAAAAATAATTTATTTAATTTAATTACTACATGCAATGGTCCTAGATCTTGTTTCGTACAGCTACCTCATTTCTGGACATCATGGAAGGAAGCAGAGAAAGCTTCGTCTGGGATGTTTCTCACACGTCTGTCACAGACATTTGGATTGCTGCAATTCTATCTTCCCTTTCAAAGGCATTTACGCTCAGGGAAACTAAAATTTACACCATGTGTATTTTCTTTTTCTTTTTTTTTTTTCTTTTTTGTTTCCCACGCAAATTCACAGTATGTGAAAGTGCCATTGAAAGGGAAACTTTTTCAATTTCCTTTCTTTTTGCTTAGATTGCTTAGGCCCATCTAATGAATTCCATTCCATTGCCATCTTTGATACCTTCCTTATATAATAGGATAATTTATTAAATGTGACAAGCAGTAATAAATAGCGCATTCCGAATTTAGCATTCTAACGAGTAAAGTATCAATGATTGCGTTTTGAATGTTATCAAAGTTGGATTGAATGCCACCTATAAACATTTTGTTTTTCCTTCAGCTGTCAATTTTGTGTTTGCAGTCTAATGTGAATGCAGTTTATGGATGAAAAATTTATTTATTAATTAATAATAAATTAAAAATAATTTATTATCGAACCTTTTTTCCAAGATGTGAATAAACAGTGAGGAATATACAGGGTGGACCAAAAAAAACTCTCCACTGAAAATTTCTAAGTCCCAGGACAATAGGTTTTGCAACAATAGGTATATTCAACAGTAGGTTATTCAACAGTAGGTTTTGCAACAATAGGTATATTCAACAGTAGGTTATTCAACAGTAGGTTTAATCAACAATAGGTGTGCTGTGAATGGATGACAAATAACAGTTGAATAAACCTATTGTTGAATATACCTATTGTTGCAAACCTATTGCCCTGGGATTTAGAAATTTTCAGTGGTGAGTTTTTTATGGTCCACCCTGTTTCTTGATGATGGCTAGTGAGTGAAAAAGCATTGTTGTAATAAATTTTTCTTAGTATTGCCCACAAAAGCTTTTTAATTTTTTTTTAATGAACATAAGATTTGTATTGATTTTTTTTTCTTTTTTAATAAAATTGCAGCTAACCTCAAAACTCTATATTATTATTATTATTCTTCTTTTATTTCAAGTTAGAAGAATGGTGGGAAAAAACGATTTATCTCGATTCTCGGATGCCTATTGTTCCTCTGATGAATCTTTCAGGTTGTTTTTCCATATCGGGCATGGATAGTAAGAATGAAAAATACATTGAAAGGGTTTCACTCTTAATTCATTATTATTTGTGTTACTGGAAATCCTTAAGAAAGTGAGTATTAACTTAAAGTGACAAACTTATTTTTTCCACTAGCAACCCTTATACTGGTTTAATTCACAAGGGAACCATCCAAAGCTGTATGATTTTCAAACCAAATTGACATATTTTATTCACCTGAATAAACCATTGATGCTTGCAAAATAAGAAATCGCACTATTTCGTTTCATTCAAAATAAACTGTGAAAATGACAAATTTTCTTTGTTTGCATGCACGTAGCCATGCGAAGACTCCGTTGTTGTGCCCATAAGTGAAACTGTGTGCACATTAATATACCTATTGGAGCTTTACAGAACTTTTTCCTTCACCACTCCACAATGTGCATGAAAGCAATGGAACTACTTCCTATGAAGGAGCAGCAGACAACAGTTGAATGGATTCTGAAGTTACTAAACAAACTTTTATTTTTTAACATGATAAAGTTTTAAGGCTGGACATCTATCTACAAAAAAAGTGATGTGAAAACCGACACTATTGAGTGACTGAAGATCTTGAGTCACTGATATTGCTTAACTTCACTGAAGTTGTGTTTCAGTGAAAGCCCACCAGGCCACGGCCTCCCCCAAAAAGCTTGTAGATGCTGCAAAAAGCTTTCATGTGCCGTGTTTGTTGTCCCGTATTCGATTGTGACCACAGACGTGATTAAGAAGAGGAACCTTCAGTATAGACACTATGTTTACTCGACATATCGAGAGACTTGATACTCGTGCTTTTATTTCATACTTCAGTTATTCTAAGCCCTTATTCAGTATTACCGATGCACGTGATTCAGTAGACTCGTCCATTGATAAATAAATAAAAGGTTTATGTACTGTATAAAATATTTATTTATTTGTTGCATCTAAAAACATTATCATGATTCAATGTTTCGGATTGCAGATTCGAAACTAAATCATCTTTTTAAGTTATTTTTGCACATTCGTTTTTATCCAGAAGTGGATTTCTTCACTGTTTATGCGTCCTTTTTAAAAAATGATTATTAAAATTAGGTAATTGTCATCCAGTAAAAACAGTCTGTATGTAATTAATAACAATTTCCTTAATTTATTATTTTACTTTATTAATTTTAGAAGGACTTTTGCAGGGGAGCGCCATAATATTTTGCTTCGGCTTCATAAATTTTCTAGGGCTGATGTTATGTATTCGCGAGTGAAATGAAATATAGAGGGCAGGATTGTCGATCTAATAGGGCAGCTGAGAACGGTATACGAACATGGATAAAAGATGTTGATAGAGGTGTATGTATAGTGGTGCTTTATATTTTTAAATAAAATAATATTCATGAATGGATGCTTACCTCATCCTATAATTTATTTCAAGATGAATAATTGTACATCAAAATTAAGGTCTTGTATTTAATACAGTATTATTATTTTTCTCCACTGCAATTCTTTGGCGACCTCTGTTAATGATTTTTTTCCTCACTTCCCTCCCATTCCCAATTTGAACAAAGCGCTCCCGCCACTGCTTTCAATGTATGCTTGCATGCAAACAAATAGTTTGGTTTTATTTGCTGGCACACTAAAAAAAATTAAAATAGTGCGATTTCCTACTTGCTAAGAGCAATCAGTAGCTTTATTTGAATAAAATATTTAAATTTGATGAAATTGTGACATACAAGTTCTGATGGTTCCTTTGTCAGTTGCAAACAGGCTCTAAGTTAATCAGTGAATAGCATCTATGTATACTTAAAATTATCTCAAAACAGCACATTAGCAAACTAAAATTAGCAATATGATTAAATGACTGTCAGTTTTCCTGCTGCCATGCAAAACTATTACAATTAGGCCTCCAGAAGCTGCCAAATCCACTTCTCTGATCATCTGTTTGGACTTAAAGTTTTCAAGAGCTCTCAATACCCCAATCCTCTTTGAAATAATAGTTTACTACATGACAACTTCTTGTTGGCATCATAAGTGACGAGAGAGGGATATTTTGAGATGACTCACTCCATCCCACCTCATTAAGATGCAGCTTTTGTTTATCTTAATAGTTTGAATAGTTCCAGGCTCATTCCAGTGACTTGTTTATTTAAAAAAAAGATGATATTCCTTTTTACAAAGCAGCATTTGGTGAAGGACCACTAAACACCACCAGAGCGTTAAAAGCAACATGGCACAGCCCGTCGGAAAATTGGAGGTGCAAGCTGTGATAAGGTGCATTTGAACGGGAACAACACATTCATCCATTGTGAAAACCACTTGAAAAAAATCGTCTGGCTCTACCTGACACGGGTTCAAAAGCTCGGAAGCTGCAGGAACCTTATAACGGCTCGCACCTCCAATTTTCTGATGGGCGCGCCACATTGCCTTCGGCGCTCTGCTGGCGCTTAGTGATGCTGCACCAAACGCTGCTTTATATCCTCCAACACTTGAGGGATGTTGCTTCCCAGTGGCACTACACATTTTCAAAAACAATCGTTCTTTCATATTGATTGTAATGACTTTTTGACTGTCCCTCGTTTGGAGCATTAACTTCAATTTTCATATACCGCATTTGTTCTACTATAATGTGCATCTTGTATAATAATGTGATTCCACTTTCAGAGCCAAAAAGAAAACAGTAAAAAATTTTATCCTCTTGTATAATGGGATCCACCTTTTTGAGTAGTCACGAGAAATAAAATATGCAAGAACATACAGAAAAACCAGAAGAAATTACTGTTTTGTCTGCTGATATTTATGTTGTACAGTATTCTATTTTGTATAAAGACAAGAGCAATTCAATTTTGGGGCCTTTTAAATATTCATCTGTGAAATTAGTAAATGAAACGTGATTGGAAAAAATGCAGCCCCCCCCCCCCCCAACACAAAAATCGTGTGCCCCCCCCCCCCCTCCCCACCAGTCGTTGTAGTGCTAATATTATCCTCTTCTATAATATGGCCTGCAAATTTAGGTGCTTTTTTTAGGCGTAAATTTTTCACATTATAGTGGAATAAATACGGTATTCATTTTCTCTCGATCTAGTTGCTGTTATAGCAAAGTTTCTTGTTTTTTTTATATTTGGTTCTGTTCATTATACATTGTTTAAAATTAGTGATTTTCTCCTACCTGTTTTATTTTAATGCAGAGAAATCATTTCACCACAAAAATTTAAGGATTTACATTTTAGTATGCATCAGTGGAAGCGTTTATTTAGTTGTTGCCGAGTCCCAGGATTGCTAACTGATAGATTTGCAGAGTTCTTTAAAACGGGTAAAACATATCTTTAACTTACATCTTTGAAATATATTTTTATATATTTGAATTTAACAGCTAGAAAAGTAAACCTATTATTACTATTTATGCATAAATTTCATAAGAGTAAAGTTAATATTACCAGACGTCATAAACCATTCTTCTTAGTTATTGACAAATTTCAAACATTTTTTGAATGCAGTCACTTTTAGCAATCCAAAAGTATCGTTAAGATTGCAGTTGCCTGCAACTGTGTTGTTCAACATAATTTTTTTTTAATATGCAGTATGTCAGTGTTTCCCAAATTGGGGTTCGCCAAAATTTTTCTGTGGTGGCAGATTATTGTATTGTATGTAAGTTTGTATATTTATAAGTTAGTGCTACCCACCACTCACATCTCTGTTAAAGTGTTTGCGAATCGAAAAAGTTTGGGAACCACTGCAGTATGTTAATTGCGTGTTAGTTAAGTTTGTAATAAAATCATTTTAATTTATTTATAAAAACGACTCATTGTAATTGTACAGCTTTAAAAGTAAAAAAAAAAATTAATGTGCTAGTTGGTGTTTATTGTTGCGTTATTCAGACTATACTAAAGAGGATTTTGCATCTTTGTTACTTTGTTAGAAGTGTATTGTGGCAAAATATAAAACTGGTTGATGGGTCAATTTGGTTTGATTTAATCACAATTAGGGATATGGTAAATATCCCAAACCCCTCTCAGCATATCTGGTGTCACTTGTAAACTGAGAACCCAAAATGCATTAAAAGATGGCAGAAGCTTTCGGAGAATTACAGATAATGGAATGAATATTTGAGATTGTAAATATAATGCAAATGTTCACGTTGTCAGTATAAAATTTCATCAAATCGCTTGTACACTCCACATGACCAGGAAGGCAAGTTGGTTGTTTACATAGTTTTTGGATACCTCAGCACCGAAGTCATTTTGCATCTCTACACATGACTAATATTTTAACATAATCCTGAGACATTTCTGCATAACTACAGGGTTATTTATAAGTCTGTGAAACATTTCAAAAATTCATCATAATAGGTAAACTAAGCAACGAATCATAGCAAATCTTAGAGCAATAAAGAGGTAAATTCTCCAAATTTTTCTTTTTTATAGTTGCCATTGTTTGCTACCGATGTGATGAATGAAAATGTTCATCATTGGATTTAAAATTTAGTCGAATCGATAGTGGTCATACTTAATTTTTCTAACTGTTTAGAAACTTACGTTGTTTTAGAGCTGCAATAACTATATTTTATTTTTAATTGGGGAAAAAACCCAAAGTAAATCAAAGTAATTGTTCTATCAGTGAGTTGAAAAGATAACTCAGTGGAATTTATTAAATTAATGATAAAACAAAATTCAGCTGGTCAAAATGTAATAAAGTAAAAATTCAATACAAAAAAGAAAGCCTCAAAGGTAAAGATCAAGAAATTATATAAGAATCTCTATAAAAGTAATGACATGAGAAAGCTAGCTATATAAATTACAGACCTTTCACAAATTATTGACACTAAACAACATTTGAGCCTGAACAGTAGGGCGGTTAAATTGACGCACTGTTTCAGACTACAAATACAAATTACCATGAAACACAGACGTACTGCCTCTCCTTGGACAGTACAAGGCTGCCACATCCTGGATAGCATTGTTAACATAAACATAAAGTGAACTGGAAAAATAGTCATAAAAACCATTCTGTTCTCAAAACATTTGCTACACGGAGCTGATTAAGTAAATGGGCATAACATCTGATAACAGGTCTTAGAACTAGAGTTATTCAAACTCCCAACTGCTCAAACTTGACAAGATAAATACAATAGTATTATCCAACTATGGTTATCTAATAGACAACCGTAGTCTACCAACAGGTGACAGAAGATGAAAAAACATCTCACAGAACTTCCAAGTGGAATTCCGTCACCTGTAAAGGTTATTACAGAAAAACTTATGGATTCCATTACAAAATATTGGAATGGCATTCATAACAGAAATGAAGAAAAAGGGAATGAAGAAAACAAAAGATGAATAGACTTCACTTGGCAGCAACCAGTCAGCATCGATGACCATCATCTACCATCCATGGACCCTTTTTTTCAATCATTGGCAGGGCATAGCCATTGTTTTGAGTTTGTACCTGACCGTTGGCAACAGAACTTTGTACTAATTGTTGTTTAGTATTATTCTTGATGTGAAGCCTTTTGTGAACGATTGGATTGTTATAATATTTATTTGGATTGTTTTTTTAAACAATCAGTTGTAATTTGCAGTATTCGATTTGTACTGCATTAGATGCAACAAAATGTTATTTATGAGCTAAATCAAATCTAATATTTGTCTAATATTATATTCACTTTTATTGTTTTTTTACAAAAGTTTATTCCATCTGATTGTTGCTGATGAGTGAAATCTATTCATCTTTTGTTTTCCTCACTCCCTTTTTATCATTTCTGTTATGAATGCCATTATGATAAAAGAAGCAAGTATGTGAGGGATAAACTTTGGAAATATTCCAGAATGTCTACAAGTTTATACTGCTTTTGGGGGAAAATTTTGTCTTTTAATTTGATTTAGAAAGCTCTATGATCTGACATTAGCAATGGATGTACAATAATCTTGCAAAATCTTGCTTTCCCTCTCCTTGCTTTTATCTAAAGGAAGCCCATGAACATTTGATGTGCAGGAGTAATTCAGATTCTCTTGAAATCGTCCAATCTCATACACACCTACAGTGAATCCTCTAATGGCAGTTCTCCAAATAAGATACCTTCCATGAAAAATTATCAAAACAAAATGGGGAAGGGAACAAACTTGTGGCTATTATGAAATTATTTTTTGACTGGAGCACTTGACCTGTCACATGATGGGTCTCTACTTTTCAGGTTCAAGGGGGTAAGAAATGAAAGTAGTGTATTATTTATTTTAGCATAGCATATACTATTATTTGTTCAAAATTCCTCGAATGACAAGGTTTTGTTAATTGAATTTGTGTTCCAAATATGTTCATAATAATAATGGACTTGAATCTCATCATATTTGAGATTGCCTGCATTGTTGAAATCAATTACAATTTTGTCATAACCTTTGCAAATGTATTTAATTGCTTTCACTGAATGGTCTGAATCCACATTGATCTGACAAAAACCCTTTTATCAACCAGACTTGGTAGCCTGATACAGTGCTATAGCTTGAAGCAATGCTGCAAACATTGAAGAATGAATTGTTGAATGGACACACAATATGGAGCCCATTACACGATTAACAATGGTGCACCATGTCTATAACAACCATGTGACCCATTGTTGACTACTTGATTGTTAGCTTCAGACAGACGCTTTGGGCAGACAAGGGAATTGTATATATTGTATTAGATGATTTAAAGCAAATGTTTTAGTCTTTTAAGTAACAAATCTCTAGAAGAGCACCTAACAACCTGTTATATTCAGCATTAGATAAGCATCTGTATGTAGGGATATCTAGCATAATTTATGCATAGTAAAATTTATTTATGAATTTCTAAGAATCATTAGAAATCTCTAGAAGAGCACCTGCCTATTAAATCCATATAGAGGTCCTATGAACCTAACCCATGAGAGGATACCCTAAGTTATGTTAAATAATTCGTTCTTTTGTAACAGCCAAGTAGCTCTGATTGTGTTGCTCCATTACCATTAGGCAATCTAGGCACCAGAACACTAGCGGAACAATGTTGCACTTGTCTTTTTGCCCTATTGACCAAGTTTTCTTTCCTAGAGTTGCCAGGTACTCTTACTAAGGCCCTGTTTGTAAAGTGAATGGCCAAAAGTCATGGGAAGGGTTGTTCCATTCCTGATTGTTGCAGCCAGATACGGTATATGGCACTAGTGTAGACACGATAACTGAGTAGTCTGTTACAGATCGGTGTATAGTGAACATGGCAGCACGTCATGGGTTAACCGACTTTAAATAGGGGATGATAATCGGTGCGAGATGCTTGGTCGGAGATTACACAAGAATTCGAGTTTCCGAGGTCAACAGTGTCTAGGGTGGATCTTCAATAACGCAGAGACAATGTTTCCACACACGTAAACCGCCGCACAGGACGACCAAAAGTGTTTGACAAATGGACATCATGTCACCTCAGCAGAACCATATAGGGCAATCGATGGGCTACTGTGAATCAAATCAATGCTGATTTGAATGTGGGGTGTCAGGAACCCATTTCTACCAGGACTATATGGAGACAAATGCACCGCATAAGCTTCACCAGTTGACAACCGGCTCGTGTCCCTTTTTTAACAGCTCTACACAGATATGGCATAGGCCTATGAACATCGTCACTGGACCATGGAACAGTAGCAGCATGTAGCATGGTCAGATGAATCTCTGTTTCAGTTCTATCAAGCTGATGAATGTGTGAGAATGTGGCATATGCCCCATGAAGCCATGGATCCTGCGTGTCAACAGAGTTGTGGCTCGGTTATGATCAGTTATGGGCTGTGTTCAGTTGTGCGTGGGTCAATATCTCTCCAGAATGATTCCAACACCTTGAAGAGTCCAAGCCTCGACGTGTTACTGCAGTTTTGAGGGCTCGTGGAAGAGCGACTCACTATTAACATCATATCCAGTGCCTTCCCATGTCTTTTGGCCACTCAGTTTATATAAACTCTGTGATTTTCATTTTGTATATTAATTAGGATAAATAACACTCCTTTAATTAAATGAGACAAATAAATTAAAATAAATATAAGAAAAACATTGAAAAAGTCACCCAATTGATACAGAAAAAGTTGAAGGATGAAACATAAATGGAATGCAGGACTTGTGGAGAAACTCGGATGAAATATAGAGGAAACACAGAAGAAACGAAGATCTAGTGAAGAAATGTTACATGGACACAGGGAGGCACACAGTTACAGATGAAAAAGGTCTATGATGGAAGTTCGATGATTCGTAACACGTAGATGGCTATAACGTTTTCGGGATTTTTTTCCCATCTTCAGTATTAAAGTTTTTTGAATGAATGTAAGATATAATAATAAAAATAAAGCA
This sequence comes from Rhysida immarginata, assembly GCA_023313115.1. NCBI lineage: Eukaryota > Metazoa > Arthropoda > Chilopoda > Scolopendromorpha > Scolopendridae > Rhysida > Rhysida immarginata. The sequence continues at coordinate 70,436 of JAHWFO010061155.1, forward strand.
ATGTAATCTAATACAATGTGTGATTATTTTGATTGTTGTGATCAGTATAATATCACTTCCCTTGCACTCAACAATAGTGATCACAACAATCAAAATAATCACACATTGTATTAGATAACATTGTTTTATTTTTATTATTATATCTTACATTCATTCAAAAAACTTTAATACTGAAGATGGGAAAAAATCCCGAAAACGTTATAGTCATCTACGTGTTACGAATCATCGAACTTCCATCATAGACCTTCTTCATCTGTAACTGTGTGCCTCCCTGTGTCCGTGTAACATTTCTTCACTAGATCTTCGTTTCTTCTGTGTTTCCTCTATATTTCATCCGAGTTTCTCCACAAGTCCTGCATTCCATTTATGTTTCATCCTTCAACTTTTACTGTATCAATTGGGTGACTTTTTCAATGTTTTTCTTATATTTATTTTAATTTATTTGTCTCATTTAATTAAAGGAGTGTTATTTATCCTAATTAATATATATTTATCACAACTCCTCCGTTTATAATATAATTTTCATTTTGTATTGACTGAAGAAGGCTGTAATAGCGAGAGTAGTAATAAGAGTTTTAATAATAATTTGGCCTTCACTTTGACTATTTAGTAGTCTCTAGGACGCATGGAGACAACCTTACCGTACCAGAGTCTATTGTGGCCTGGTTGGGCCCACGAGAAGTATCTAGCTCATGGTCCCTTATTCAAATCCAAATTGCAGAAGTTTTCCTTTCATTTTTCATTCCAATTTAATTTATTCATGTGGAAGTATAGTTATTAGTTATCAAACCATCACTTTATCTTTAATGACTTCTTTCTTTATTTTTTATTTTTTTAGAATCTGAAGACGATAAAGTACCAATTCATATCTCTGTGATGCATCATGGTCATATTTTTATTTTTGATGCCATTTATAAAGATGGAGAACCTCTTACACCTCATGAAATTGCTTCACAGTTTTCATATATAACTAATTACTGCAGAAACCTTCCATATGGTTCTTCTTTAGGGGCTTTGACTTGTGATGAAAGATCTTCTTGGTATAAGGTGAATTATAAAATTGGTAAATTTTTCCATAATTATAATAACTCAAGATGGGTCCATGAGGGTTTTATCAAATGCCATACCTCAGATGGGTCTTTTCTTTCCCATTTTTCATCAGTAATTTAACAACTAAGGTATGGCATATGATGAAACCTTTATGGACCCATTTTGAGTTATTCTTTAATGAATATTATGCCTTAGGAAAGATAGTCCCCAGCTTGCGGACTAGATAACTGCTCTAACTATGCCCAAAAGACATGTAAATAGCGCAATGTTTTCATGTCTACAGTGGCTCAATTGATTAGCACGTCAGCGGCATGAGCTGAAGGTTCCTGGTTCGAATCCAAGTTGTGGAATTTTCTTTCCTATTTTTCATCAATAATTATAACCACCATTTAAGAAAATTAAGTGTTGATGGCAGCTGCAGATATTTTCTTAGGGGTTCATTTTGTCAACAGATAATGATTGATGCAGAGCATTGCAAAAAACAAGTTACTACAGTGCCCGGCATGAAAGAAAAAGGAAACTGGCGCTTGCGTAAATGAAAAAAAACTCGTTCAACGCTCAAACATGGAAAGTAAACGGGGAATTACTTAATACTGATGCCAGGAATAAGTAATGCACTGTTTCTTGTTCGTTTCTGATTGGTTGAACAAGGTTTTTTCATTTAAACATGCACCAGTTTCCTTTTTCTTTCGTGCCGTCAGATGAAAACTATACGTGTAAGGTCAGATGAGTTGAACTATTTCAAAGTAGTTATTTGCCAAGAAACTTCTGAATGAGGCATTTTCTGTTCATTTTGTGTTCTGCTCTTGTTTCAGCTGTGATATATTATTTTGTATATCACAATAAATTTATTGGAATTTATGTGTACCAAACATTTGAACAAAAAATCAGTTATTTAGTTTTAGGTTTTTTATTTTTATTTTTCCCCCGACTTGTTCCTCTTTGGCAACTGAATTACTTAATACTGATGACAGGAAACGGGACCATTGTTGGGGAGAAGAGAAAAGGGGGTTTCCACAGCAACTGCTTGCTGTGGGCATCTTTGCCTGAGAGGGGTAGGTCTGGAGCCGAGGAGAGAGAGAGAGAGAGAGAAGGTGAAAATGCCAGTGAGGGAGAAGGCGTTTTGTTTCCCAAGCGTGAAGGATGTAGCGAGAATGCGACGACCACCACGAATAGCAATGGTGGTGAGCTGTTCATGCAGAGAGAGCATGACGTTTTGCTGTGTGGATATGCAAACACACATGTTTATCACAGGCAAACGCTTGTAGTCTGTGGAGGAACAGTCTACACACCAAATGAACTTACTTCGATTGAAGTGCTACTAACTTTGAGGGAATATGGCAATTAAAGAAAAAGCCATATGGTAAATAAACATTCTCCAAAGTAGTGATAAGACATAATGCAACGGTTGTCACTGGAATATCTTCTGACATCATTACAACAAGCAGATTGTGCAGTACACACCTAACTCGATGACTTGTAAGTCAGATGGAGCGGTGATAATGAGAAAATACTCACGGGTCCTCTGAGAGAAGCCAACAAGCTGCAGCAGCCGGGAAACTTCGATCTGGAACGAGCAGAAAAAGGAGCTCGGATTGAAGGGCAACTTAAGCAGCAAGGAGCTACAGGAAACCACTCGGTGAGAAGGGCAGCATTAAGAAATTCAGGATCGGAAACAACAAGCGATGCAGACATCAATTGGTGAGAAAGAAAGGAGTGAGATTCATCAAAATTGGTGCTTCGATTACACTTTCTCTATGCAAGTGACTACTACTTCAATGTGACTACTACTTCATTTCATCAAAGACGCAGCATTATATCGTGAATGCGGCCAAGCTGCGACATCACCTCAGTACTGATCTTGTATAGTCTTATCATAATCACATAAAAAAAGCTCATAGTGCATCATAAATAGTGAGTCTTAAAGATTGCCAAACAATAGTAGAGTTGACTAGAACATTATTAAATGAGAATTTCTTATTAATTAATGAACACTTGTGCATACTATCTGCATTAAATATTTTGTATCTTAATGGTTCTTCCTTTTATTTTTCTTAATTTTGAGTGCAAGTAAAATTATTTGTATCTTTATATTAACCTTACTAATATTATCTTACTAAATTTGTTTATGGTGAAATAAATAATTTCTTTTATATACATATATTAAGAGATTGAGTTTTTTTTGAATGCTTGGAAGATTTGCTTATAAAAAAGGGGTATCCTGAGAGGGAGGGGTATTTATAAGATCTTAGGAGGGGCTATCTTAATTTGACAAACACTGAACCACAATAGAGGGAAGGAATTAATTTAAGAAACACTTAACTACAAAGCGTATTTTATTATTGTCTTATCTATAGCTGGGAGAGTAATTGAGTCGCTCAGGTAAGTGAAGAGATACCAAACAGTTGGGGTTACTCTCAAGATTCATAAGCTATAGGTGCTTTTAGGATTAAGATAAATTTTAAATGAGTAATACCTGTCAGTCAAGCAGTGGGATGTAGTGGAGACAGTTGCATTCTGTTTCAAGGTGAATTGACTTACAAGGAGACATTTATGATTTACTGGCATGCCTGGTGTTTAGGTGGCACATGAAAGGTGTATTAACTTTTCATCAATTCAAAGGAGTATTAATACACAGATAAAGAACCTAGGGTTATAACACACAGCCATTTTCCAGTGGAGAAAACTTCCCTAAAGAACTATTTGCAGTGATCATGCTATCGTAGCATCAATATTGTGAAAAAATGTATGCAGCTACAACTCCTGACAATAAATATTTGTTCATGATGAATAAATGAGCTGAGGTTTAATTGATTATAAAAAAATAAAAAATAAAGGAGAAATAAAGAAATTTTTTATATTGTAATTTATTCCATGGCTTTTGGAAACATTGTAATAAAAAAAAAAGCAGTCAGTAATATAAAAATAAATGATTATAAACAACTATTAATTGAAGACCCTCTAAGGAAAAAAGTATTTGTTCAGGTGATATCATAAAAATAGGTATTTGCTCACTGCTTTTAAACAATGTCACTACTGCTCTTTGCCTTGATCACAGCTTGAATTCGTTTTGGCATTAATTGATATAATCAAGAACAGATGAAGGGGGCGATATAATGCAGTTATATAATGCGTACCTTCATTTGTTCTTGGTTTAATACATTACAATGTAATGAATATATTTCTTTCCATGAACTTTGAATTGCAACTGACAAGTCTGATATATTTTCTGGACATTTGGAAATTTTTTTTTTTTTTTTCTGTTCAACCTACACATTTTCAATTATTATTTATGTTTGGGCTATTTGCCAGCCAAACCATTGTTTTAATTGTGTTTCATTCAAGAATTCTTTGATTTTTTAGCATGGTGGCATGACGCATTGTCATCTTGGAATATAACCGGATCGTCCCCAAGCTTACCTTCGATTTTTTTTTCATCAGAAATGTGTCTTAAGATGTCAAGATAAGCATCTGCCTTCACTGTTGTGTGGACAATACACAATTCACTTAGGTCCTTGGATGTGATACATCCCCAAACCTTAAGCCCTTTGTTAAATTTTACAGACTGCGCTAAACAATCAGGATACAATTTTTCAGATACTCGAAACCACACAAATTTCCTGTTGTCTTCACCACAGCCGAAACACACTCTAGATTCATCACTAAAGATGACTTGCTTCTAATCGTTTACATCCCAGTTATTATGTGATTGCGCCCATTTTTCATGTCTTTGCTTTTTTTTGGTGGAATCCAAGCTTTCTCAAATGGTTATGAGCAGTACGATCACATAAACATTGTGGCGACCTCAGCTACCAGTCTACGAAGTCACTACCAGATGTTGCTGAAGCCTAAGCTTCACGCAGCAGCCACCAGAGGTCACTCGAGATACATGAGTGGGATTCTGGGAAGGACGACGACACTAGGAGCTACACACCGGATCAAGACACAAACCAGATAGGATCACCAAACCGAGATGATCCTCTCGACGAAGTTTTGACAGAACTTTATTATAGTTATCATTATGTAGTAGTGTAACTGTATATATGTAAATATTACACACGAATTAAACAGCCTTCACAAAACCGATCATGCACACCACAGTTCGCTACACACATGCACCTGTTCATCTCCATTGGGTATTTAGTTCTCGTGTTGATGATGATCTCATGTTTAAACCTATTGCTTTGAGTTTCCGGTCATTTCTCCTTGTTGCTTTAAATGGTGGACCAGTCCTCTGCTTGCCAGAAACACAGATATTTGTTCTGTATTTTTTTTTCCACGTATAAGTCATAGTTCCTTGAGCATATCCAATTATTTTAGCTAGTTCTCATTGTGATTTTCTTTCCTTAATCAGCTTAATCATAAACATTTTCTCTTCTTCACTGTATTCTCATGTTTAGGAATTTTGAGTGTTAAAAACCAAATAAAATGAGGAAATTATTTGCATCTGTAAATCTTCCCATTTCCATCTCCCATGTTTATTCTGAAGGTTTATTCTGTTGTTAACAGTGTTGTTGTACTGGTACCAAGAACAAATGAAGGGGAGGGGGTTCTTAAACTTATTTTTCCATTAGTGGGTCTTCAAACAATAGTTGTTTATGATCCCCCTCTTTTTTACATAATGGACTGCTTTTTATTACAATGGAATAAATTACAATATTAATTTTTTTTTTATGATCAGTTATACCTCAGTTCGTTTATTCATCATGAACAAATACTTATTGCCAGGAGTTGTAGATGGGGATTATGTTGAGAATGGCAGTAGTTACAGCTATCTACAATCAGTACTTTTTTCAAAATAAATTAGAAGATCTTTGAACTTGAATGCATCTCGTACAGGATAAGGCTTTTTCCATTTATGCCTAATGATATTTTTTATTTTTTTAATTTGTTAATGTAAACGTTGATTTGATTCAATTCAATCTTCTTTCCTTTGTGAATAACAAATTGAATTGTTTTAATAAAGTTTTATGTTTCACAACAAATATTGCATTTGAGACAGCCTGAAAGCAATCCATGTCACAATACAAAACTAGTGGGATAAAGGGTATCAGTATTTTTAATAATTGCATAAATTATACAATTAGTAAATCTGAAAAAGTATCAGTCACTCTTACAAGGGGAGGACCAGGTCTGTTAAGCTTGGATTTAACTGAAATTTAAATATGTTGTTAAGCACCTCTCCCACTATTATATGGCAGAGTAACTCATGCTAATGGGCATTAGTTAACGAGATAAAATCATTTCAAGTTAGTTAGGTAGGTTATTAATGTATATTTACAAATTCAGAGAGTATGGCATTTAAGTAGTCAACGTGGTGTCATATGGGTAAGTTGATAGATTCTAATGCTAAAGGTACTCGGTTCAAATCCTGCTTCTTTACCAATTTTATTTTTTTAAAACATGTTTTTGAACAAATTATATATGAAACTAATTTTAATTATTAAAAACATATTTTTATAATTTTTTGCATATTATATTTCATTTGAGGAATATAACAAAATATTTTTTTTAAATAAATTATTATTATATTATTATACGAGGGCAGATACAAAAATGAGCCCCCACTTTTTTATTTTCGTCATCCACCATGGTGCACTTTTCATCATCCCAAATATGTAAATAAGGACACATTCAAATCCTATCTTAAAAACCGTAACAGATACACAAAAAATTTCAGTTGAAGACTTGTTCAGCATGGAATTCTGAACAAAACAAAAAAAATTTCCAAAATCCGATGATCGGATCACAAACAATCACAATTTCAGGAACAGTGTAGCTTGCCATCCTGGAATTTTTCTGTCTTGTGTATGCTGATACATGCTTTTTATTTGCTTTTATCCTTGAACAAGATTTTGGAAAGTATACCATGATGATGAAAAGTGCACCATGGGATAGGTCACCCACAACTTCTATTCATTGGATTCATCAAAATTGACATATATGCTTCGGTTACGAAAATAAAAAAAAAAGGAGGGGGACTCACTTTTGTAATAATAATAATAATAACTTATTAAAAATAAATAATTTGTTACCTTCCTTAAATGAAATATAATATGCAAAAAATTATAAAAATACATTTTTAATAATTAAAATTAGTTTCATATATATTTTGTTCAAAAACATGCTTTAAATGAAATTGGTAAAGCAACAGTATTTAAACCCAGGACCTTTAGCATTAGAATCTATCAACTTACCCATATGACCACACTGACTACTCGAATGTTATACTCTCTGAATTTATAAATATACATTAATAACCTCTCTAACTAACTTGAAATGATTATATCTCGTTAACTAATGCCCATTAGCATGAGTTACTATGCCATATAATGGTGGGAGGGGTGGGTAACAACATATTTAAATTTCAGTTAAATCCAAGCTTAACAGATAAGCTTAACAAATTTCAGTTAAATCCAAGCTTAAATCCTAGTCCTCCCATTTTAGATTGTAACTGATCTGTTACAATCTATATTCTCCTTTTAATATTGCCATAGAGTGTACGGACACTTAATCACCTGATAGTTCACCACCCGACGGTTAAATCCCGACATTTAATCATATCGATGTTTAATCACTTGACATTTAATCACCAGACATATAATCATGTGATTGTTTAATCACCGACGTTTAACCACCGAAAAAATAGGTGATTTTTTAATCACAGACGTTGAACCACTAAAAACATGAAATGAGGAGAACAATTTTTGAACAAAATAGAATTTAATCAAACATAAGATAAGTGAGCTGGCCCCGTTGGCCGAGAGGGCTGGGGCGCAGGCTTCAGTCCTTCTCGTAGATCCTCAGGTTGCGGGTTCAAATCCGGCTGTGGCTTGGAATCGTGTGGAAGGCAACGGAAAAACCACCGCATTACAATTCCTAGTATGCCAATATCAATTGGTCGCCAACCTCCGATAGGAGACGGCACATTAAGAAGAAGAAGATAAATGGGCAATGCATTGCAAATAAACTAAAATCTCACTTCTTGAATAGCGATCCACTGTATTTTTGACACGTTTTTGTACCCGATATCTATTTTGGCAGAGTTGGTTGTGAACCTGCGATACCTTGCAAAAATGCCGTTCATTGCATTTGTATATCCTTCTCAATTCCTTCAAAAAGTCCATAATGTCGGATGATAGTATTGAAAAAGTGCCTGTAATCCATAATGCCAACCCTCAATAGTGTTTGTGGTTATGGCTATTCTTCTGATGCCGTTTCAAAATGGGTCAACATTTCAATTGGGAAGATGGCGGTTGTAATCTTTACCATGTCCTGCTCGCCACCTGCCTCGAATATACGTGCGTTCAAACTACGATAAAAGCTGTGGCATTTTTTCGTGGTCTGGCATATTTTCAGCTAGTATAAGGATATACAAATACTGGAAGGAATTTTTGTTTGATTAAATTCTATTTTTTTTAAAAACTGTTCTCCTCATTTCATGCTTTTAGTGGTTCAACATCCGTGATTAAAAAATCAGCTATTTTTTTTTTTTGGTGGTTAAACGTCGGTGATTAAACAATCACGTGATTATATGTCTGGTGATTAAATACTAAAAAACCATCAATTTCATTTGCTGGTAAGTTGGAGCAGAGTTCAAGCTTTAAACTAATTTAATATGGATTTTTCACTTAATAATTTAATATATTCAACCTTTATAATTTCATCACTTCACCAACAGTTCCATTGCACAATCCTTTTAACGTCCATAGGTTTTGACGGAACATTACCTTTGCAACCTTTTGCCAACTGCAGATAAGAAGAGAGCCCGTGTGCTTGGTCGGATGATGCCTCCCGAGCAGCGTTGTTATTGGTTCAGCAGCAATAAATGTAACGGGTACACCTAAGTTACGAAGTCATGATTCGTTGGGTTCCGAAATTTCCTTATTGCGAGATATCAATGTAATGACGTTAGAAAAATGGGCTTTCTCGTTAAGATTGTAACTTACAAATCTAAATTTTAACAGAAGAAAGTCAGTTTCACACACTTCACCAATTGCGAGACGATTGAGTAGTTCACGAAAAGGTACCTGGTTTTCACCTAATTGTTGTTAAATAAAATACTTTTTTCAGTTGTTGGTAGGCCAATTTTCCTTGAACAGCTAAAGTAGACAATGGATTCGGTTGCTTATGCATAGGTGTGTCACCAACAGGAAGCAACTGATTAAAGTCGCCGAAAGCAGCAATACATATCCGCCAAGAATTTCATGTTGTTTTTCTGGATTTGCTTGACGAAGTCGGTTGTCTATTTTGCCCAGCAAGTTCAGTCCAAGCATTAAGAATTCGTCAACAACAATTAGCTTTACTGACTGCATGGACATTTGAAATTCGCATTCGGCTTCACCACATAGCACGGACATCACGGACCTCATCACAGAGCTCAACCCGAATGTTTATTATTCTTCAAAAACATCACATATGTCCAGTTTTTTTTTAATACAAACCATCTTCAGGCACCACACAAACTGTGTGCGAGATTTGGCTACTATTGCTTTAGTGGTTTTGACGTGATGACGTTACAATGGTGACTGAAAAGGAGCTATGCTCCAATCAAATGATTAAACATCGACGTGCTTAAATGTCGCTGTTTAATCGTCGGGTGATTAAGTGTTACCAAACCTGCCTTAGTCACCTGCCAGACAGGTAGCCGAGAGAGCTAGGGCTTTCTAGTTCTCGAGGCCGCCTGGTCGTGGGTTTGAATTCCGCTATGGGCATGGATGTTTGTGTTTGTCCCGGGCTGCGTACAGATATAACTTGTGTAAAAGACACAAAATGACCTTAGTAGTCGACACCAAAAATTCTAATAATAACAACAACCATAGTCACCCAAACTTGCACTGCTTTAAAATTAGATTCCAGTCTTTATTAATTCTACAAAAAGAAAAAGTTTATATCTAATTGCGATTAAGTATGAGTAATCCTTACAGAAAAATTTGACTTAATCTGACTTTTAAATTTCTTTTTAGAACCGAGAGCATTTAATTGCACTAAGTCCTGATAATGAACATTTGCTTCATCTAATTGAATCGTCAATGTTTACTGTCGTTTTAGATGAGCGTTCTCCAGCAACAGAAAATCAAGTAATATATTTGTACCTTGTAGCAAAATGTTATCAGTTTTGTTTTTATATCTGTATATCTGAAGGTCTTGTTGTCTTCCCATGTATATTATGCAGAATCTAAATTCCCTTTCCCTCCCTAAAGCTAATGCAACAGTTTTAAATATTCCAGAACGATAGCTTATGTGCATATTCATTATCGTGCTTTCTGGTTAGCCTGCCATTATTTAAAATACAAGGTACAAGGTGTATCTAAAAAGTACGGTGAATGGTATGAGAAAACTAAGAAAACTGAAAATTTTTTATAATTTATAAGTGATTTTTAGTTTAATTTCAAACCCAACACACTAACTATAAGTTATAGACCAAAATTTTCTTTATGTACAATAAAAAATTACATAAAAACTACCTAAAAAATTATATAAAAAATATAACCTCCCCCCCTCCCTGCCAGCCAGGTGGCCGAGAGGACTAGGGCGTAGGCTTTCTAGTTCTCGAGTACGCCTGGCCGTGGGTTCGAATCCCGCCATGGGCATGGATGTTTGTGTTTATCCCGGGCTGCGTACAGATATAATTTGTGTAAAAGGTGCAAAATGACCTAAGTAGTCGACGCCTTAATTTCTAGAACCCCCCCAGAGTCCACCTAAATTACTTAACTAGATTTTAAAAGACATGTTCCACTAGTTCTTGCCAGAAAAATTCATATGAAGTATTCATGTTTTGGCTGTTTTGGAATTTTCAATGACGAGTTCCACAGCGATAACGATTTTTGAGCTGCCGAGATCCATTTTTTTGTTACAACTTATTTCTTTGATGTCCATTGAAACTTTGGCAGTCATGAATGTTCAAACATTGATGTTTTCATTGAGATAAGATTTGCAGTCAGAATTCACATATTGCTTCCTCGAGCTTCTTCAATTACAAGGCTAGTGGAACATGTCTTTTAAATCTGGTTACGATATGTAATTTTAGGTGGACTCTGGGGGGTTTCTGTTTTTTGTTTATATGAAGGTTGCTCAGATGAAAAGTGGATGCGTCCCGTAGTGGCATAACTATAGCAGCGACGATAGTGCTGCATTGGAGGGGTGTAACAGATTCCAGATGTGTACCGGAGTGCATAAATTGTGATTTCACCTGTTCGTGTGTATACAATGAACATTAGAAGGAGATCATGTGAAAGTAGATGTGTTTAGGATTGTACAGCAAGGAGTAGTGTGTTTTTTAGTGGTGGAAAAAACAACAAAATTTCTATAACATCATGGTGGTTTCACAGAATTGATTATCAAAGTTTTGACTGAAACTTCGGCCATCAATCAAAAACAAATGCCCAGGTTTTCTCTCACAACATATGATCTTTCTGCATGACAATGTATGCCACCACTTCTCCCATGAAACCACCTTGATGTTTTACAAAAATTCCAGTGGGATGTCTTGCAACATCTCGTCTACGGCCCAAACTTGTTGCCATGTGATTACCACATTTTTGGGCCATTCAAGATGACATTGCAAGGGAAATGTTTCAATTCAGACGAAAATGTGAAGGATGCAGAGAAAAACTTTTTCAAAAAACGACCACAATCTTTTTACGCCAATTGAATTGATCTGCTGTGTAACGATGGACCAATGCCTCAACAAACCTGGTGATCACTTTTATGTTTCAAATAAAGGTGTTACATATACAGAGCATGTCCACTTTTCATTTCAGCAACTTTTATACATGTCATTATTATGTAATTTTTTATTGTATATTGTGACATTCTATGCAAGGAGCGAGGTGGGTGCCGCTAGTGCCAATTGTTATTAAGTTTCCGTTTTAGCGGTCTTGTGATTAAATTGAATTTTTTTCTCTAATTTGGTTTTATGATGTGTACATAGATTACTTACCTTTGTTTAGTAAAGTTGTTGTGATTGATTGTTTTTTTTTATTGCAACGTTTCTTTGTTGTAGATGCAGTAGTGTTACAACAAAGAGGGAGGGGAGGAAAGTTGTTTGTTGCTGGGCGGCATTGTTTTCTCGGACGATCTTTTTCGAGAAGATGTTGCTCGCATTCAAGCAGCTATTGTTACGTGGTAATGTTAAGATTTTCTTACAGTTCTTTTTTTTATGTTACAAATGTATTTTTTTAAATATATATGAGACTATCATTGTTGGTGTTCTATGCGCTTGATAGCAGCGAGCGTCGAGAAAAATTGCAGCCGAGAGTAATGGCGGTTTGCGATTAGAACTGCGCTTTAGAAAACACTGCATCTTGAAACATTGCACAGGTACTGTTGCTGCAGTCTAATTGCACTGATTTGGTTAAAGCTGTCCTAACTTGAACCAGCTTCTCTGAGAACACTGAGCAGTGGGCCCTTGGTCCATGAGAGAGGTCCCCGTTTATGTCACTAATGCATAAGCAGTAATGGATAATTCTGCTGAAGTATGTGCCCCCTGGCATGTGTGTTTGTTCTCTCCCTATGTAGGAGTAAAGATTGTTCAGATTAAATTGTAAAGTGAAGCAGGTAGCTCCTTAGTCAGCCGGTGGCTGATGTTGAGCCTAGCGAGTGCCAGAGTGTTTAAGAGGCTATTAAACACAGGTCGGATAAGGACGCACCCTCATAAAGGGCTGGAAACGTTGTTACCAGTGAGAATAGAAAATGCTCCACATAACTACTTCAGGACGTCCACAAACAGGCCCGCGTGACGGGGTTACAGTGCCCTTTCCCTGCTAACGGACGTTAGTGCTAAAAGAGGCACATGACATCTTCCTGGACATTGAACGTGGTGAAGGAGTATTTGAGCGTGTTGTTTTGTGTGAAAACGGGCTCCTTCCTGGGTAGGTGGGCAAGCTCGAGTGCACCTTGGCGGCCTGAGGAGACCTGACAAGCATGATAGGATCGATATGATCACTGGTACACCGTTTGTACGTAGTGTTAATGTTTGATAAAGGCTTAATGTCCCTGGCAGAGTGATCTAGGTGTATGAGAGGGGGTCATTATTTATGAATAAATTTGTTTTAACTCAACCCACTGAGACAGCCATTTTATTATTGCATCCCTAACCAAGCTCCGAACTCCTGACGTTTCGCTCTCACATGGTTATTTGCCGCACTGGTTTGACCCTTAGTGGTCAGTGCCCGTGGGGGCGCATCACAATATAAAGAAAATTTTGGTTTATAGTTTATATTTTTGTGTGTTGGGTTCGAAATTAAAATTAAAAGTCACTAAGCCTGAATTATAAAAAAATTATTCCTCGACTGTATAAAATCCAAAAAAATTGCTAATGAAACGTTTTAGATTAAATAAAAAATATAGAACATTTGCATTATTTTGTTTGGTGTTTAAAATCTGTTGAATTTAATTATATGCTGTTAGGAGTTTTTACTAGATTAGAGGTTTTTTAATTTATTTATTTTTTTAAAAAATGTAGATATTTCTGGAGACAATAGGAGGAGATGTAAAAAACAGATGGGCTGATAAATCACTTCAAGTTATATGCTTTCCCAATGGTGCGATAACTAATAATGGTGATGTAAGTGGTAACAAAATAACTCACATAATTATTATTTTGTCTTTATAGCAAGTACCTGGCTATCCTAAAGCAACTGAAAATTTGAAAATGCAATAAATTGCAAAATATAAATAGTAATATGTTTGGTTTATTACAGAAGTTCACAGAAAAAAGTGAAAATTTTAGTTAGTTACTGAATTTGTTAGTTACTTTAATATCAGTTCTGTGTGTTCATTGAAAAGTTACAATTTTATCCTCACCAACCCATTCATCTTACTGTAATAACATGTTAATTCCCTCATCAACCGTTGGCTACTCTTTACTTTGGAATATAAATAGTGTTCAGTTCATTTTCTGTATTTTCATGGGATTTCGACTAGAAATGACAAGCCAATAAAAGTGCCTTAAAATTTGTTAATGTACTATAAATGCCCCTTTATTTTGAATTACAGGTTTATTTAGTGACTTCAATGTATCAAATGCTTATGTGTGATTTTTGTCTTTATTTAAATATTGGTCATTTGAAAAACGATACCCATTTTACATTTAAAAAGTAACCAAAAAAGATTTCTGACTACTTCTATTGAGGGTCAGCATTCCCCCCACCCCCTACACAGTCGATCTGGACATTTAGAAGCATTAAATATGATATAATAAATTTTGATTCTCTTGTCATGTACCTCTGCTGCCATTTTATTTAGAGAAGTAGTGACTGCATTATTCACTTTTTGAGAACTTTCAAAGTGTTTTCCTCGCACTATCATCACCAATCTTTCCTACTGTTCTAAATCACTTGGGACCTTGTTGATGGCTTCATTGACACAATGCATCAAATCATATGTGTAATGACAGAATGATGCCCAGATATTTCATCCTTGTGGACATTCTCTGTTTTGGCATTAAAGTTTCAACACCATTGCTGCACTGTTAATTTGTCCATAATATCACTATAATTTTCCTTGGTTTTAGATGAATCTCGTATGGTTATGCATTTTTTTAATTTTTTCTTTTTTTTTTTTATGTTCAGAAATTGAATCATGGATCTCCATTCACGCGAGACAAAATTTAAAATTTTCTTGTTTGTTTTAAATATGTACCGAAATAGCATGTTATCCTATACTTTGATACTCAATGGAGTATGACAAAACAAATTACTCAGACTAGCTGACTTTGATTGTCCCAGAATTCATTCACCTTATTGAGTATAATTTGCAAATAGGCAGTAATTAATTTTGAATGATCCAAGCATCATAGATTGAAAATAAGATTTCCTTTGTTTGTTGTTAATTAATAACATCTAAAACTTCAATAAATTCTATGAAAAGATTATCATAATTAGTATAATAATCAATAAAACTTTAGTGATTTTATTTTTCTTTTTCTATAGCATGCCCCATTTGATGCAATGGCACTAGTTGCATTGAATCATTTTGCCTTGTTAGGTTTACTAGAAAATGATTGCCGTTTACAGGTAAGCATAAACATCCTTTAGATTTTGTTCACAATTAACTGTTAAACTTATTTTCCTGAAAGTGCCCTCACAATTTGCTTATTGCATTGTTATTCTTCTGATTTGTTTGTTTTGTATGTATTTACACTTCTCATTGCAATTAGATTCCTCTTTGGTGCAATTCAAATACTGTATTTTTTCGAATATTAGCCGCATTCAGTTTAGGCTGCAGTTGCATATTTGACAATCAAACAAAGAAATAACTGTTTATAAGCCACAGTTCACGTTAGGCCGCAAAAAAATCTTAGTCTAAAAAATATCGAAGTACAGTGGAACCTCGGATTACGAGTAACTCGGTTAACGAGGGTTTCGCATTACGAGCACAAATATATAAAAAATTTTGATTCAATATACGAGCTGGCTTCGTAATGTGAGCATTTTTTTTCATTAACTTTCAAACTTTTTTCAAGCACTTCCCGCGTTCAAATTTTTCAAGCACTTTCCCACGTCCCTTCGCCTCCATGCTAGTCACGTGAACCTTCGCGTGGCTATCACCATTCCACTTCCTCCACGATAACCAATGCGATAATTTACTGCTATCATGTACATGCTGAGGAACATTATACTGTACGTGCAGTTTGTTAGTTTGTCCAAGTGCTCTTCAACAATGCCTCCCATAAAGAAAAACATTGATAAGAAGAAGAATTTAGTTACAATGGAAGTTAAAAAGGACATCATCAGAAAACGTGAAACAGGTATGTGAGTGACCGAAATAGCAAAATCGTTGTAACATGTCTACATCGACAATCTGGACAATTTTAAAGAAGAAATAAGAAATAAGTGAACTAGATACATCAAAAGGAGTCACAAGAGTTTCAAAGCAACGACCTCACGTTCTGGAAGATGTAGAAAAATTACTTCTTGTGTGGATAAACGAGAAACAACTAGCAGGTGATACTGTGAGCCAGAACTTGATCTGCAAGAAGGCGAAGACTTTGTACGCCGACCTCATAAGTAAACTGCCAGGTACGTCCACAGAAAACAAAGAAGACTTTAAGGCAAGCAGGGGATGGTTTGACAAGTTTAAGAAGAGAAGTGGCATCCATTCTGTTGTGAGACATGGAGAAGCTGCGAGTTCAGATGGTAAAGCAGCTGAGGCATTCACTTCCGAGTTCCAGAATCTAATGATTTCCTAGTGTTACCTGCCGCAACAGGTTTTTAACTGTGATGAGACTGGGCTGTTTTGGAAAAAAATACCAAAGAGGACTTACATTACAGCAGAAGAGAAGGCAATGCCCAGTCATAAGCCAATGAAAGACCGTCTCACCCTCTTATTCTGCACCAGTGCAAGCGGAGATTTCAAAGTCAAGCCCTTACTCGTGTACCATTCTGAGAACCCACGAGCCTTTAAGAAATGCAAGGTGCAGAAGAGCCAATTGAACGTTATGTGGAGGTCAAACAGCAAGGCCTGGGTCACTCGTATCTTATTCGTTGAGTGGATCAACGATGTCTTCGGTCCTGCAGTGAAGAAGTACGTTTTAGAACAGAATCTGCCACTCAAAGTGTTACTGCTCTTGGATAACGCTCCTGCTCATCCTCCAAGCCTTCAAGATGACTTGCTGCAAGAATTTCAGTCATTAAGGTGAAGTTCCTTCCTCCAAACACCACTCCTTTACTTCAACCAATGGATCAACAGGTAATTTCGAACTTTAAAAAGCTGTACACCAAAGCACTATTTCAGCGATGCTTCGAGGTGACCGAAGGAACAAACCTCACCCTCCAGGAGTTTTGGAAAAATCATTTTCATGAACATCCAGTTATCGAAGAAATTGTGTCTTTGGGAAAGACTTTGGGACTGGAGGCAAATGAGGACGGCATTCAAGAACTGGTAGAGGAACATGATCAAGACCTGACCACTGACAAACTGATGGAACTGCATAACGAGCAACAGCATGATGCTATGGAGGAAATTTCGTCTGACGAAGAGGAACACAAAAATGAAAAATCCCTCACTTCAAGTGAAATTAAGAAGATGTGTAAAATGTGGGAAACATTGCAAAATTTTGTGGAATGTAACCGCCCGAATAAAGCTGTTGCAATGCAAGCGATGTATCTTTTTAACGATAATGCAATGTCACATTTCCGCGAAATTCTCAAGAGGAGGCAGAGGTAAGTGTCATTGGATAGGTTTCTTGTCAAAGTTACACAAGAAGAAAGAGATTCCAGTGAACAGTGATTCCATAGGTGAGTGTGCAAGCCGTCACAACAAACTCTCCTTCTTTCCTTTATCCTCTATGCAAGTTTGTTAACTCGTTAAATGTACACATCGTGAAATGTTTTTTTGAACACTTCCTGTTTAAATTTCCAGTATGCTCATTTTAATTTTGAAACGCCTATGTTATAAAATTGGATATTGTAATTGATGTTTTATTTAATGATACATGTGCATAATACATACTAGAGTTTTACATACTGTAATTTGTTTTCTTTCTAGTTTTATATTTTCATTTTATCATTTTTGAATCACAATTACAAAGAATTAAAATTTGAATAGCCTATACGTGTACATGTATTTTTTTTTTGTTGTTGTGGAACGAATTACCTCAGTTTTCATTATTTCCTATAGGAAAACTTGCTTCGCTTTACGAGTGTTTCGAATTGCGAGCGAGTTCCGGGAACGTATTAAGCTCGTAATCCGAGGTACCACTGTACTACGTTTTAGCGTCCCATAATATTTTAAATAATAATTTAGCTAGTAATTTTATTATTTATATAGCCATCTTCATTATTTTTATATATTTAATGAAGCTTTTATAAATTTTAATGAAGCTTTTATAAATAATTATAGTAATCTCATTTTAATGAAAGAGTGTAACTCCTTATTTCTTTACCTATCGTTCTAACTGCTGACCAATAGCTATAGAGAGCATTCTATGAAATCACAGCAACACAATATTTTGGAGTCTTGGGGTGAGGTCAAAAACTCTCACCGGTGAGAAGAATTTCTCACTGGACTAACCATCTTTTTTCTCGGTTAGGGCGGTTAGACTGACCGGTTAGGCATAGGAGCACTAACTGCCGTTTTCGACCACGTTAAAATGACGTCGCAGTTTTCTCACCGGGATTTATGACCGACCATTTGCTAACTCTTCTCACCAGCTAGAGTTTTTAACCTAAGCCTTTGAGAGTAGAGTGAGTGAGCTTCACCTGGAAACCGCTGACAATGGCTTTTAACACGTGAATTTCATAACAATTTATGAATGAAAATATATATGACTGGTTAATTATTGTTCTGAAGGATTAGAATAGTAATTTAAGAGTTAGAAAACAATTGAACAAAGACTGGTTAATATTAAAGCCATGAACTCAAATCCACCATGTTTTTATCAGCAGGGGAGTCGGCTAACTTTTGCCGATAAAAAAATCCATCTGGATTTAAATGTGTCAGAATTTTTCTAAAAAAGATAGTAAGCAAAAATGAAAGAAATTAGGGCAAGAGTCCAGAGTAGCATCCCCTAATTTTCTTCGATAACATTGATCAGCCCCCTCAGGTTTATGCTCTGAATTTATTATTGTAATATATCTAATTAATAAGTAAATTATTTACCGTATTATAGAAAGTATATTTTAAGAAGTTTATGCGAGAAAAGATCACGAATGTCTCGTGCCAGTGAACTTCAGCTAACGGGTGGCCATAAATTCTCTACCATTGGTCATTAATGTCGGTCTGCCAACCATCATTTAACGTACATGCATTTTTTCACTTTTGGAAAATTGTTTGGAGTTCAGAGGCTGATCTTTGTTTTTTTGGTGTACTGAATCCAAAAATGACATTCATTTTTTTCCATCACAAGGATTTTTTACAAGATGCAAGGACATTTTATGAAAAAACACTATATATATATATCAATACAGGTTATTAAAAACCAAAATTTTTCAACTTTTCTATGTTTTTAAACAAATATATAAAAGTAAAACTTAGAAATTAATAGCAGGGCGCAAGTTTAACTTAACCTTACTTAGCTGCGCTGTAAAGTTTTCACTGCTTTTGAAAGCTTCTTTTCAGGCTTTTCCTTTTATATGTTGCTACCTCGTTTCTCTGAGCAATCCCCAGCAGTAAGCCCACTATCGTATTAGTCATTAGAAAAATGCAGGGCTTTTTACAAAGTTATGCAAAGATTACATGGTACTTTGTGAAAAAGCTCTACGTGATGCAGAGAAACGGATGTAATTTTCAAATTCAGCACACAAAAAAACATAAGAGTATGACGTATTCATGAAAACAATTTTCCCATTGCATCACAACCCATTTCATCACAACCCATTTTGGAGCACACTAGCTGGGTTTAACAACAGGCAGCCAGTATGGGTACCGTCACTGTCACTGCAAAATAGAAAAGCGCACCTGCTATGGGCACACAGGGATCGCCAATGGACACTGGATGAGTGGAAGAAGGTTGCCTGGGTCCGACGAATCGCGGTTCCTACTTCATCATGCAGATGGCAGACTGCACATCTGGCGCAGACAGCACGAGGCCATGACCCATCCTGTCAGCAGACAATCGTACAGGAGGGTGGAGGAGGAGTGCTGGTCTGGGGCGTCTTCTCTTGGGACACACTGGGTCCTCTGATATCCGTAGACACATCCCTGAAGGCGACACACTACCTGAACCTTGTTGCCGATCAGGTGCACCGGTTCATGATGACTGTGTTCCCTTGTGGTGACAGACGGTTTCAGCAGGACAATGCTCCCTGTCACTGTGCTTGAATGGTCTTGGACTGATTTGAGGAACATAACGTGGACTTACACCTGCTTCAGTGGCCAGCCCGGTTGCCCGATCTCAATCCGATTGAGCATTTATGGGATGAAGTGGAGAGAACCATCCGACGCCTTCCCACACTGTCATCCAACCTGCACCATTTACGGGATGCTGTGATGTCAGCCTGGGCTGCTAATCTTCTGAAAAGGTTTCAGCACCTTGTTGAATCCATGCCAGCATGTATTCAGGCAGTTCTCGCTACTAAAGGAGGTGCCATACGCTGTTAGCGGGGTGTCTCTAATAAATTGGTCGTTCAGTGTATATTTATTAGAAAATTCCTTAATAATAAATCAGTCGCTGCGACTTCCTATCTTTTTATAAGAAAATTCTGTTGCATTTATACTTTTTGAAAGAGTAGATTGCAAATGGATGTTTTTATCGACAAAAATTATCTGATAATGTCACAGAATGCTCTTTTGCCATTGGTCAGCAGTTAGAACTATGGCCACTGAAGAAATAAGGAGTTGCGCTCGTTCATTAAAATAAGATTACTATAATTATTTATATATTTCATTAATAAATTAATAAAAATTTCATTAAATATACAGGGTGTAAATTATCTCCTTCAAATAAACTACACTACGATGTAGATGAAATTCAGGTGATTAAAGTGATATAAGACACTTGGGGTCACAAATCGCAAGCAACGCTGTAAATTGAACCTCAAACTAAGCTGAATGGCGTGGCGCTGCATAGCACAAGCCAAATTTGGGCAACTGTGTTTGCGCAGCGTGGCCTGGCTGGTTCAATAATTGAACTACCAGTATTTGTTCATTTTCTCAATACTTTTTGATGAAAAACATGATAAATGCTATCGGTATTAAACAAGGTTGGTACTGCTCGTGCTACTGACTCCGGCGTGAGAGCAGAGTGCGTCAAGTTGGAGTGGAAGGCGGACCTCTTTGGGATGAGGTAGTGGGGAGCGGGGGAACCAGCCATGCCACGCGAACGCAGTCGCCCAAATTTGGCTCGTGCTACGCAGTGCCACGCCATTCAGCTTAGTTTGAGGTTCAATTTATGGCGTTGCTTGCGATTTGCGACCCCAAGTGTCTTATATCACTTTAATCGCCTGAATTTCGTCTACATCGTAGTGTAGTTTTTTTTGAAGGAGATAATTTACACCCTATATAAAAATAATGAAGATAGTTATATAAATAATAAAATTACTATCTAAATTACTATCTTAAGATACTGTGGGTCGCTAAAACGAAATAGTTCGATGTTTTTGTTATATTCACAATTACTGATAATGATCTGTTGTTTCCAAAAAAATTTTTTTAGGCCTCACTCCTAAAATTTCGATTTATTTTGGTTTAGAGCCGCTGTCTAGATTAGAAAAAATATTGTAAATCTAAGGTTTATTATTTGTTTATAATAGGGAAGATGTGTTTGACATCATTCTTATTCAGATGATCTATCACAGTCTAACTTCTTTAAGTGCTGCTCGCTCTTCAAGAGGATTTTGGTGTGAAGTTAAATATTTAACACATATATGCTTTTTCCCTTTTTAAAATCTTATTTAAGATTTCTTGTACATATTACATTGTCAGATTATTTATACATCTATCTGTCCCCAAAATATAGAGACAGCACTGTTATTTGAAATAAAAGGTAGCAGCAATCAATTGTCAATTTATTAATGAATTCAATATAACGCAGTGAGATGATCAGTAGAATTATAGGTGTGTTGGTCAAACACAAAATTAATAAATAATAAACTAACAATAAATGGTCAGTTCCATTGTCCCTTAAGTGTAGAGACTTTACAAACAAAAATAAAATGCAGAAAATTTAAATAAAACGATCATTGCTTCTGATGAGTGTGAACACACACTTTTTCATTGATTTAATCAAATTTTGCAAAATTTTTAGGTGAAGATGGTACCAGCACTCGTCTATTGCAACTTGTAATTCTCTGATAGATGAATACTGCTGACCGCTTCACTACACCTCACGAGTCATGATACCCCATGTTTTCTGTGGGGTTCAGATCATGGGTTCTTGCTGGTCATTGCATTAAGTGGATATGATGGTCATCTAACCATGTTTTTGTCCATCTGGATATGCGAATTGGCATATTTTCATATTGAAACACTAAATTTCCATCAGAAAGAATGTCCAAAAATGGCAAAAGATTATTCTCCAGCATGTTTTGGTACAATACAGAGAATGGCTATGCTTGTAGCACCATTAAATGCAATGCTTCCCCAAACCATCACAGAACTGCCATCAGCCTGTCTGATGAAGAAAGTCTTGGGTTCTTGTTGAAGGTCATACCAGTACTGGTGATTCCCATCTGGGCCATAGAGATTCCTTTATTTTTTTCATCGCTGAATATAGTAGACAGCCATTCATCGTCCCAAGACATGTAAATTTTCTAGCCCATTCCAATCTTAACAGTAACATGTTGAGATGTCATATGTGGCTTCTGGATCATTTTTCCATAAAAAACATTAGAATTATTTTGTGGGCAATGGTGGTAGCAAATTGGAAAATTAGATATATACAGTCGAAACCCGTTAATACGAAATCGTCGGGACCATAAATTTTTTTGTATTATCCGGAATTCGTATTATCCATCAACTCTGATAACTTTCAAAATAAGCATAGAAAAACTATTGTTATAAAATGCGTACATTTTTATTCTGTTCCTTCAGTAAACAACTCTTATTTTGGTATGTCTACATGACATTACAAAATTTCTGCTTAAAACATTATTTACTTTTGAGTATAACGTAAATAAATCTGGAGGAACATTTTTCCCCATAAAAAATAAATGATTTGAGATCGTCCATCACAGTAATCATGAGAGCGCCCGTTTCCTTTTAAGTGTCCCACTTGTCTCTGCTTGCTGTCTTATTTTTTCAGCGTTTTTTATTAGCATTGACAAAGGAATTTTAAATTCTTTAGCAATCTGCCCTTTTTCTGCATTTGGTTTTTCAACGGCATCTAGAATTTTTAATTTCACTTCTAGCGAAAGATCCTTTCGTTTCTTTTTCCTTACGTTGGACATGGTGTAGCAGCTGTGTAGTAGTACGTAGTCTGCAGCTGTGTAGTCTGTATCGAAGAAGACTGATTGATTCCTGTTTAAAATTGCTACGTGATTCAATTTCTTTTGAAACAAGTGCGCTCTCATACAGAACCAATCAGATTCGCGTTAGTGAACACCACGTGATTAGTGGTGTTTGTCACGCTTGAAAGAACATGTGATTCTTTAGAAGTCAGTGGTAACAGAAAACATTTAATTTTTATTTTAGAAAATTGCATACTTCAAAAACTTATTAGAATTTTTATTCTGATCACTATTTTCTCACTAAATTTCCGAAATTTTCCTTCGTATTAACTGGACTTTAATTAAAAATCATTCTTATTAAGAGGATGAATTTACATGTAAATATCATTCACAGGGAACAGGCCAGCAAAATTTTTCATATTAACCAGGTTTTCGTATTAACAGAGTTCCTATTAACGGGTTTCGACTGTATTTAGTAAAAAAATTACACAATCTCATACATGTTAAAAAAATTTACAACGTGAAAAAATTTTTTTTTGAAGAAGGGATTTGAACCCACATCTACAAAACAGAATTCTAGCATTTTACCACTATACCGCCTGAATGCAATAAAAGTCTATGCTCGAATTCGGGCATTTATAAAGTGTAGTCAATTATAACCAACTTTATGAATTTTTTTTCTCGGAAAATTTTGAGAAGTGCATCGAATGCTTTGAATGGGTGTTTAATTTGATGAAAGCTACTTGTAGATTTTTTTTTTTTTTTTTTTTTTAATCAAAATCGATGAGTCCAAATACTTGGAGTCTCCTTGTGAGACTGAAGTGGTCCTTTGTTACATTTGTCAGAATTCTCCGATCATCCCAATCCATGGTGCTCTTACATCACTCAGATCTCCCTTTTCTGGTGTTACTTGTTTGTCTTTTAGAAATTATTCTATAGAGAGATGCTTTTGATCATTCTGTTGCAATGCAAATTTTTACTTCGGCTTTCAAATGCCAAACATCACAAATTCACTGTCACAAAGTTCTTTTGCACATGGCATTATAAATCACTGCTAATACTGTAAATTATCACTTCCCATCACTAAACAGGAAATCTCATTTAATCAACTAGATGCAATTACTGTTTTGTTTCTGGATGATTTCATTTCAGTAGTGTGAAGAAGTCTCTAAATTTATGGGACAGTGGAACTGACCTTTTGTTCTAAATTTTTAGTTATTTTTGGACAGACCTTATTAATTTAATGGAAAAATATTATCTAAATATATTTTATATTTATTTTTATGAACAGGGAAATCCTTCAGTTAGGTATCTAGAAAATCCACAGCATCTAAACTTTTTAATTGATAACATAATTGCTCAAAAAATTCAAGATGCAGAAAGGCTGGCGATAACTCATGTAAGTAACTTTTAAGAAAGAAATACCATAATTTTCGGTATATAATATGCGTATTATGCAAAATAAAAGTTAAAAAAAATCATTACTGTGTATTATAATAAATTGCATATAATATTCCGAAGAGTTTTTTTTTTTTTTTTTTTTTTGTATTTGTTTTTTAATAAACCAGGGAAAATACGATTGGAGGGGGACATTTCAAACGAAGTTGTATCTAATCATTTATATAAAATCAGCGACGGTGGACTTTGTCACAACAAAGAAAAAATCTAACAATGGGTTATTTCCTGATTATACAATCGGGTGGGTTCGCTTCTAGTATATTTAACATACATTACAGAACATTTATTCACTTTTTTCTCAAGTTCCTAAAATTGCATATAGTAATTAGATAATAAAACGAGGACAAATTTAAAATTTTAATAGGCAAAGCCTAACATTTTGAATCACTGTTAAGAAAAACCTGGGATATTGGTTTCCTTTAGCACTACGGTCCCAGGTTTTCCCAGCAGCGCTTCAAGATGGCCACCAAGCTGAGATGTCTACCAGCATCTGTTAGCACCTGTTTCTGTTGGGAGGTTTTTCTAGAACTCCATCGCTGGGAATACCAGTCCGGACTTAGTGGCTTCGTACTATCACCTCTTTGGTCTCATGAAGAGATTTCTGGGTGGTCAGAGATTTGAGACTCACGAGAAACTCAAATCTGCCATGTGCCATTGGCTGTATTCACAGCGACGGAGTTCTATGACAGAAGATTCTGAAACTAGTGCAGCGTTGGGATAAATGCCTAAATCGTCAAGATGCCTATATGGAAAAGTAGATAAAGACATGTAGTTTCAGCTGCACTTAGTTGTTTACCTATATGTTTTGTAATTTTCTTTGAAAATAATAAATGGCATTACTTTCTGATATCTCCTCATAAAATAAGAAATGAATGATTAAATAGGCATCGCAAACCCAATTGCTACACACCTGAGGTCAGATAGGGCTACAGTTATGACTTCAGTGCTTACAATGGCTGTAAATAGATATTTTAAAATTTTTATTGCAACTCGCTTGATAGTGTAACTTATACAGCAAAAGCGACACACATATATTTTGTTCATGTTTTTTTTTTAAATTTTTACCAGTGCTACTTATTTTTTAATGGAGCGATTTATAGTCCTGAAAATATAGTACATGAATCATGAAATTTTCAAGACATTTCTTCATTATAAACTGAAATGAAAAACTGAATCCATTGTCAATTTTATAACTACAATGTAATCTAAATAAATATAACTAAAAATCTTCTTCTCTTTATTAAGTTTGTTATCCATCATTTACTAATAACAGGGAGAAATTCTATTCAAGTGATGCAAACCTAATGTAGTCCAGCAGGTAACACAATAATAACAGAGACTGAGATCTTGAAAAGCAGTGTGATATACTATTGATCCTGTAAGTCACGAATGTTGGGAGCCAAGATTTCACCGCCCACGACATAGCGAGTTCACTGTTCCACGACAGATGGCTAGCACTATGTTTAAATAGCGATAACACAATCATTTCTTTTTTATTAGGTTTTAATGGCATTCTATTTATCATACATGTATCTTTTTAAATAAAAAAATCTTCATCTACTGTTTTAGGAATTAAACTTTTCCTATAATGCTTTTTGAAAAGCGAGATTTTACCTTGATCCAGCGGTTGTACTTTGTTCCAGCCATGGCGTTTTTTCCATCGGGTAAGCCTTGAAATTGTTGACTTCAGTTAATCCGCGATGCTCATCTAAAGATTTTTTCAAAATCCCAGCTTTGCTTCATATAATCTCAGTAGATATTGGGGTCCCTATCGCTCTCTGTGGCATGATCTACGTGAAGACTGCCTTGTCTAGTTCCTTAATAGCAGTTCACTATTTCACTGGATCAAAGTAGGCCTACTGTATTTCACGAAAGATCGTCAAACAACACTGAAAGATTGTCTACATTTTTACATAGCTCATTCTTCCCAGAGCCAGCGACTAACGTTGTTGGACGATTTGCCTTCCTCATGTACATACAGTAGAGTCCACTTACGAGAGTAGTCTCTATATATGAGCAGTTTTTTCCCCCTCCCACTGAAAAAGACAAAACAAAAGCATCAAAAACCCAAAACGGGGTCCAGATATTGACCGCGATTTAGCCAACCACAATTTAGAGGGGCAGCAGTGTTATTTTATCATAAGCCAATGTGTTTCAGTGCACTCATCATCATCATCATCATCATCATCATCATGGTCAAAATTACAAAGAAATCACATTATACATGAGAATTTATACAATATCAGGACAGCATATCCACTAGTCAGCAACAGCAACATGAACTGATGCTCTATTGACTGCTGGAGTCACAATTTGTAATCGTTATAAGTTCTGATAGGCTCTTTTAACACTTCAACAATAGCATCTGACAACATTCATTTTCAAATTAATTTGGTTGTTTAACAATTTATTTTAATCAAATTCATGATATTTTTGAATTTCCATAGCTTCATAAATAGCTTTGATCTTTCGGGGTCATTTTCATATAGATGAGGGAAGGATACCACTTTTCCACAAAAAAGCTTTTAATAACCATATATGTACATTTCAGCTACAACATAGCCATCATCAGTATGAATCAAGGTAAAAAAGAAGGGGTACAAGTAAATATTAGAAAGGATAGCCAATCATGATCAAGTAGAAAAACGACATGTCATGATTGGCTAGAAAGCCGGACTAAGCAAAAAACGGAAGTGGGATTAAGTAGAGAAAGATAGCAGGTTTTTCCAATGTGACAAATCCAGCGGTCCAGCATCGTGGTTTATTAGTTTTTGGTCTTCGCATTTAGAATTTCAAGAGACTCCAAAATATTTAATTTTTTTTTAATCATCCACCACATGTAGAATTTTGAAATTTTCCTTTTTTGTGTCATGTCCTGTGTTAAGTATGTGCTCAGCGTATGCTGACTTCTCTGATCTGTGGTTCTTGAGACAGTCGAACTGTTCTTTTATTCTTGTTTCCACTCTTCTGATTTGAGGTCGCAGTATATTCCTGATTTTTCGGTTGCCTGGATTTTGTCCTTGGTGTTGCCAAGTAGTCTTCTCAGAGTGTGGGTGCTTTTATAAGCCACCTGAAGGCTGTTCATGCTCAAAATTCCTTCTAGGCCTCTTTTTAATTTCCTTATGTATGGTAGGCAGAAGAAATTCTTCTTATCTATGGCTCCTTCCATGAGGGTTGTGGCACCTGTAATCTTCAATTTGAAAGTCTGCTTCTTGATCAATTTATCCACGGTTTCTTTTTTGAAGCGGTTGGTGGCCGCTGCCTCTTTAATCTGGAGAAGTTCAATGGTCCATTTCTCTCTAGTCATAGGAATGTTCAATGCTCTGTGGATCATATGGTTAAAGCTGCGAGTTTATGGTCAAAGCAGTGATTGGAGTTGAAATGTAAATATATGGTTATTAAAAGCTTTTTTTGTGGAAAAATGGTATCCTTCCCTCATCTATATGCAAGCATCCACAGATCATAAGGTCAGTCAATGTTTATATTTTTTGTATAATATTATCTATCATTTTCATATTTCTGAGATGATATTTCTTTGAAATTTTGCCTGTGATGATAACAACTGAAATGCATCAGACTATTATAAAATTACCCTATTGCTTTTCAAGACCCTTGTCTGTGTTATCATTGGGTTACTTATAATAATTTCTGATTATTATGTATCATTAAGTAATTTTTAGTAACGTTTCTATATTTCACTGTAAGTTTCTGTTATGTCTTCTTCTTGTGACTTCTCGCAATACAGATTCAATCAAAAAGAATTTGAAATATGTATTGTTTATCTTTTAAATTTTTAATTTAAATTTAAAATGTAGATGATAATTTTCACTGGAAGATTATCACTAATAATAGAAGATTATATTTGTGTTTCTTGATATTTAGATTTCTAATTTGGAGGTTACAAGACAGTGCTTTCATGCATTTGGCAAACACTTTATAACCAGGCATAATAAACATCCTGATACTTTTGTGCAACTAGCATTGCAGCTTGCTTATTATCGATTACATCAGCGGTAAGTACAAGGTGTCCCACAAAGGATTCCTGATTTTAAGATTAAATATCTCTGAAACGGAGATCAATAAAAGAATGAAACAAGTGATAGGTTTATTTTGAAAGCCGTAAAAATCCGATACAGAAGTTTCAAAATTAGTTACAAATGTTATCCACAGATGTTGCTGTACACTATAGTACCAGTACAGAGTCTGAGAAATAGGCTATAAACTGTCTTTTGCAAGCAGCCATTGTAATCACATCACAACTGATGGTGCAAACAAAGAATGAAATTTTCAGTCACTTTCTGTAGTGTGTTAATAGAAATGGATGCACAAGCCTTATAGATAGTTCCGTCCCATTCTGTTGTAGGATAGTTCCGGAAAACAGTGTCCTTCAATGTGCCCCATAAAAAGTAGTTGCAGGGGGGTAAGATCGGATGAGTATGCAGGCCAATCCATGCCTGTTCCAGTAATGTGGAATGGTTCATAGCAATGACTCTTATTTCTGAAATACTCTTAAAGAAAGGCAAAAACCGCTGGAGTACAGTATGATCGGGTCCTATCTTGTATGAACTATGAAGTGTCTGGTCGATCCTCCAATGCTTGTAGTGTGGTAACAAGTTGTTCCAAAACTGCAACGTAGGGATCGTTTCTTTCAAGAAAAATGGGCCAATGATGCCTTCGCAGCTCAAATGGTAACTTTCAGGGAATGCAGTGGTCGTGTTTGAATGCATTTTCAGGAGTAACTGCAGATTGCCTAGGGCCAACATTTCCCATTAACACATCAGCTACACTGCCTGTCCATTGAAATTTGTTGAAAAGTTGCCAGATTGTTAAGGCATGAAGACCTTTTTGCAACTTTAAATCAGGATTGAAAACTGCGCCCTATTGTCATAGGACCTCGATTTAACCAGTGATATTTCAGTACAGAAAAACATGTTGCTCCAAGAAATACATGACTTCATCCACTTCTTCGGTATGCTACGTACAGCGCCACCTGTTGGCACCATTTGTAACTAATTTTGAGACACTACCAGATTTTTACAGCTTTCAAAATAAGCATACCACTCGTTTCATTCTTTTATCTATCTGTTTCTGAGATATTTACTCTTAAAATCAGGGAGTCCTTTATGGAAAAAACTGTATATGTAATAATGGTTTCAATTTTATTGGTTTAAACTTTGAATGAAATTATAGTCGGGGGCATGAGAGTTGACCACTTTGTAGGCAAGAAACTGAGGATTTAACCATGCTAAAATAAGGGAATGAAGGGTATTGGTCTTCTTCCCCTACCTCCACCCCCAAGTTGGAAAGTAAAAAATCAATTTGTCAGTAGGGGGAGTAGAACCTCTTAAATAATGTTACTTTTTATTTGACAAAGTGGTCAACTCTCGTGCCCCTGACTATAGCCATAGATTAACTTTGTTAACTTTGACAGTGAATGCATTTAAATAAAAGATGTAGAAGGAAATAATAAACATACTAAAAAAAAAAAATGTGTTAACTACAAATTAGCTATTTGAAAAAAAGTTGCACCAATGGTGTAAGACAATTAGTGAGCATGAATAGCCTGTACAGATGCAAGAAACTCTAAAGCGTGAGACCGGAAAATTTGGTGAATCATCCCTTACTTTGATAATGGGATATATCTGACTCACAGCAACATGGCATTCTTATGTATCTCATCTAACATATGCAAAAATGCCTTCACCATTGTTGACAGGCATATGTTCATGCGGCAGTGTTTAGAGTGCAGTTTGGTTATCACTGATAATGAAACAGAGAATCCATATGAAATTCTGTTTTAAATTGGGTAAAACCACAAAAAAACCCCATGAAATATTAAAGACTGTGTACGGTGAAGATGCTGTAACTTGAAAATATGTGTACGAGTGGTGTAGGCCATACTTTGCTACAAAGGTGAAATAATTCCTCGCCCAGAAACGGATTCCAGAACTTTATCAGTCACCATATTCTCCAGACTTGTTACTGCCGGACTTCTTCTTGTTTCCCGATTTGAAATGAACATTGAAAAGAGACAGATTTTTTTGACGTGCCGGATCTTCAAATGGCTGTGATGAGGGAAACTTCAAGCAGTGCTGAAAGGGGATTTTTCACAGTCCATGCAACAGTTGTACGAACGATGTCAAAAATGTATTGTGGCAATGGGGGCCGTACTTTGAAGGACAGTAAAGTATCTTTTCTGAAATGCCTGTTTCTGTGATTTTTCCGAGTCATTCATCGAACTTTCCAGTCTCACCTTGTATGAACTACCTGATATCAATATTCAAAGTAATTTATTAATTCATTCCATAAAAGCATTATAGCCAGAATCAACACATCAACTGAGTTGCTGAATTTGCTATGCTTTAGGAATAATTTAATAGGGACAGTTATAGGAATTGTACATACAAATGTAGCAAGCATATGGAAGCATTTTATAAAGCTCTTTTCAATGTATTAACCATTGAATTCCATATAATGCATAAATTAACATCTAAAAATATTCTTTTACAAGAGTGCAAGGTACATTATTGATTTTCTTGTTTCAGCTGGTATTAAATGATTTCAAATACTTGAGCAGAACAGAAAACACAGAATGGCAAGCATTTAAATAATATGCCAAAAATCTGTTTTTTTTAAATGAATGCATTAATCTGCACATGAATCCAAACAAGCATTATGATTGTTTTATGGCCAAGTCTTCTTAAGAAAATTTGAGAAGAAGCTAAATAAATTTGGTGAATACTTCCCTAATATTAGTTTCATTTTGTTGATGGCATTTTCACTGTTTTGATCTACCAAAATATGGAGTAGATAACTTTCTTCCATCAAATTTACTTGTGAAGTGGAAGAAGAAGGAGCCTACCGTCTTTAGACCTGAAGATAAGCAGAGCTGAAAGGATTCTAAAAATTGCGATGTTCATCATAATCCAACTAACCTTTGATAAAGTTGCTAATTGGAACTTGGTAACATGTGACATGGTGAAAATCCCTTAAGGTCATAGACCCATGCATGAGCTGTGTGCAGATTGATGATGATTCCATACTGGTTTGAGTAGTATTCACATGTCTTGGGTTGGGTTCTGCTCTGCTTAAATATTGATCGTTGATTGCTACGTTGCACTGATGGATGACTATTTGGCACCTTCATTAAAGTGACCCAGATCACTAGGCATAAGTTGCTGCACAATTGGTTTGAGGAACACTCTGGAGAGTTCCAACAATTAAAGTGGCCTCGATGTTCATCCAACATGAACTTCATTAAGCATTTATGGAATGTGCTAGAGAGTCTATGTGAATCAATGAACCTGCATTATACGTATTTTACCATCGATGATGGCATGTCCAATTGCTACTCTTCACTGGGCTAGAAGGATTGTCCTACATAATACTAGCTATCTATTGCATGACTTTTGGCACTTTGAGGTACTTGTCAAGAATAAAGAATTGCTTAGTCTTATGATACACACTGAAATTTATTAGTTAATTAAATTTGTACATATTTTTACATTGTGGTTTAGGAAGATTTTGCCATATACGTACATAGTTATGCTGTTTGTATTGTATATGATACGTGATTGGACAGTAAATGAACTTACAATGTTTCGTTTCTTTAGCCCTGCTCCAACCTATGAAACAGCATCGACGAGACAGTTTTATCATGGAAGAACAGAAACACTTCGCTCTTGCACACCTGAAGCAATAGAATGGGTGAAGAGCATGCTAAATCCTTCATTAGATGTAAATAATTTGTTTCTCATTGTTTCTCATTTAAGTTTATATATTATTTAATATTCAATCTTAAATTAATTAATATTAAAACAGTAAATATTTAAGCTCTATTTTGAATAAGACGATTCCATCAGGCATTATTCAAAATAAGCATTGAGTGTCCATCCTTCAACTGGTCCAGTATTCTTGGCAATCATTTACATAGGTGGTTTGCCATTGCCTTCTCCACTTATTTTTTAAAAAAACTTAGACAAAAAATAAGGGGGAAAAGAAGCATCAGTATAAACAACATGATTTAATAATGACTGACAAATTTCGAAGCATATGCTTGTAATACAAAGCCATGTGTGGGAATAGATGAGGAAAACAATCTTATGTACATCGATTACAGAGGACCAATCTAATTATAGGTAGTGGTCAGAGATGTTAACCCAACAACAGAGGAGACTACCCATCCAATGAATGCTGAATGGGCTGTCTCTCTCTGATTTGCTGGATGTTATCTCTGATTGCATAATCACTTAAGTTGAATTTAAAGTTTATTTCATTATTTGGTAAGTTTCCAGTATTTTTCTTTTTAAAAATAACAGTTTTATAATAAATTTATCTTTATAGTACTATTATTAATTTTCAGTATTTTCATTACATCTATGTGATCAATCTTCCTGAATCTATTGATCAACTAATCAGATTGATCCTTTGAATCTTTCTTCTTTAATGGGAATTATTGACTTGCCAAGTTCAGGGGAAAATGATTAATGCAACCCTTATCCAATTGGTTCAATAGATGGCGAACACTCCAATGACCTTCTATTCATATATATATATACTTGAGTTGAAAATGGAAATTAGAATTAATCTAAATATGATATGATATTTTTTCCATATAAATAAATTGTATGGATGGAATGTACTTTAAGTCCAATGAAATTAAGCTTGAAGCATTCGAATGCTAAAAGCTCACGACATCCTATAGATTCAAATGTTGGAGGCTTTTTTAGAAGAATTCTATGCAGATATTGACAAACAGTCTTGGTTAAATGGTGGTAAGATGACGGTAATTGCTGAACGTTGGGTTCTCTTACCACCATTTAACCAAGACTGTTTGTCAATATCTGCATATATTTTTCTAAAAAAAAAAAAACTTCGTTTGGATCTACATTTCATCGGACTTAAAGTACATTTCAATCTATACAATTTATTATATGGAAAAATATATCACAAGCATTTGCTCAGTGTTTTCTTCAATTTTTCTGGGCCACTGCTTGTTAAGTATGCCAGAGGGTCTTACAATTACAGGACAGTACTACAAAAACATTGTGTTGTCTCAGTTAATTAACAAAATCAAACAGCAGTGCCCATCAATTCAAACCAGCAGAACCTTGCTTTTGCATGACAACGCGAGTGCTCACAAGAGGAAGGCTGTTGCTGCCTATCTACAGCAAGGAAAAAATACAAGTTCTTCCACATCCTGTCTACTTTCCTGAACATGCGACTTCTGGTTGTTCCCTACAATTAAGAAAAACTTGCTGGAAAGCCGTTTCGTCAGGTGCAAGATCTCGCACAAGCAGTAAATTTATCTCTACTGACTATACCAGAAGAAGACTACCATTTGGCCTTTAATAAGTGGCTTGAAAGGCTACAACTTTCCATAGACGTCGGAAAAGAGTACTTTGAAGGATTTTGATCAATTGTTAGATTTGTTGTATAATTTTTTGTATAATCATAAGCCTCACTTGCATAACTTTTTGAATCCCCCTCGTACTTTATGTAATTTCGAAAACCAGTTTTTTTTTTTCGAATATTAGAATTAGAAAACTTTTTTTTTTTTTAAACCTCTACTTTGTATAAACTCTAATATTAATCTCATTAATGATAAATTAGACTAAATTAAACAAAAGAAAACTTTACAATGAAGAGAACAAATATAAGATAATCTAGTAAAATAAGTTCATGAATTTTAAAACTTCTACTATTAATTAATATAAAATCTAAAATTTCATGAAATTATTCAATTAATCCACTTCAACGTATCATTGTAATTAATCTAGTATGGATAATATGTATTACCAAGAATGAAGTACGAACTCTCTTGTTGTAATTAAAGAGTTTTATGTCATTCTTTGTAATGTCATTAATGTTCAGAGTTTTGAGATGTTCAATTCGACTCTGACACAGAGTGAACTAAAACAATACGGACAAATTTCAGGAAATGATACCTGATCAGAAAAGGAACAAAAGAATCTCATATGAAAATATGTCTGGAAATGGACAGTTTGTCTCTAATAGAACAATTATTACAGAACATGACATTCCTCTGGCAGTAATTGTGCCAATGTTACAAAAGATGCTCGAAGTGGCTTCCTTGGGATGGGGCTTCCAAGTGTTCACACATCGCATCATGGATTGCTGCACTCGTTTGAATGTTCCATTTTGTACCTGAATTGACATGCTGTTTGGGTGTCTCCAAATCAGGAACATGCCCCGCACACACATCGTTTCTGAGGTGTCTCCACAAGTAAAAGTTAAGGAGGATTAAAAAACTGCTTTTCGTGTTCGCCTCTTCCATCAAAGATGGTTGCAAATGTTTTGTGATTCAGATGTGTTGTCTGTCGGGGTATTTTTCTTGTACATCCGTGCGGCCTCTTGACCATTCCCATGTGCTTCTTCATAAGTGAAGGCCATCTTGGCTTGTTTCTGATATGAATACTGGACCATTGTACCTCTGCTGCATTAAAGTCATTCAAAAATTACTCTGCAACATATTACTGTATTGTTATGGGGCATGATGTTGTTCATACAATTATTGCCATTTTTATAGAAACTATGCATTTTCAGACTTATGTTAATATGGACTTTTTGTTTTTCTTTCTTGTGTGGAATGGCCCTATGAAGTTTGTCCCTATTGATTTAGTTCACCCTAATGTCACCCTGTATAAATACGTAAACAACAATCAGAAATACCCATTAAAAATCATCTTATTACTAAACAATAATATATAATTGTCTTCATTGGAAATCTTATCAGATTCTTTTATATGTAATTTTTTTTCATTTGGAATGATTAGTACTTTATAATAAACTCAGTTACTAAATGTGCATTTCAGAATAAAAAAAAGATTGCTTTAATGGATGAAGCTTTTAAGAAGCATAATTTGCTTATGCAAGAGGGAATGAAAAATGAAGGTAATGAAAGTTTTAAAACATATTTGAAATTTCTTATGTATTTGTTTATTTAAATTTCATTGTTTATATTAATAAGCAGTGATGTGTAACTAGGGTGCCTGCATCCCTGTGGAAGTATTGCATGTTGTCACCATTATTATTAAATAACACTGCTAACAAAAACTTAAAAATGAATGAAGTGGAGAAAAATTGATCTATCTGCCTTTAAACTGAATAAATACCTCTTGTCCACAAAAAACTAACAGGATAATGGGAAAGAAACACATTACACCCCCAGGTGACTCACGGTAAATTAAAACTGCAATCACAGAACTTTAATTTTGAAACGTATGACAAAACTTATACAAGTTACAAGACCAATGAGAATTAAATTACAGAACCAAGCAGAATCAGGAAAGGGGGCAAATCTGTAATGGAAATACCCTACAAGTTATGAAAGTAAAAATAAAACAAAATTATGAAAAATAAACCTAACTGGCCACCATGATAGCCAGACCTCCCATGCATGGACTTCTTCCTGTGAGGGCCATATGAAGAATGTGGTTTATGAAACCCCTGTGGAATCAGTAGATGATCCTGTGGGGCATGTAGCATTAGCTGCAGCAGAAGTTCAGGGGGAATCTTCGAATGCTTGAATGGTTTGATGTTACAGCTATGTAAAGCCTGTATTGAGTGAGGTGATCGTTATTTGAACACATAGTATGATAATCTTTGTTGTAAGCTACATGATGAATAAAATTAGATACCATGTCTCTTCATTTGTGGCTTGCAAGGTGATCTTTCATTGTGCTATTGTTAGTCATTTCCAGCAATGGGTTTATTGGTAAAAAGTGTTCAGTTTGAGCAAAGAGTTCTGAGACACCTTGCATATATTTTTGCTACTTAAACTAATAGACCTTAGAATTTTTTTAATTTATAAATTTCATACATAAATTATTTTTATGTTTCATGCTTTGTTCTCACCTATTCACTTATATACACTCACTATCTTTTACATAGTTCCATGGGCATAGCTGGGGGAGGGGATCAAATATTGGGTTGTCTCATAAGTATTGGCTGAATTTGATAGGAAAGGAAAAGACACCAGAAACAAGGAAAAGAATAAGTTTTATTAAGTGAAATATCTACTCTCAGCAGCTATGCATTGTGCAGTTATACGAGGCCTGTCCGGAAAGTATCCGGATAAAGGCTACAAAAAAAAAATATGGTTCGAACTCACATTAATGTTTAGTCACCTTCAAAATAAGCACCGTCTGCAGCAACACATTTAGGCCAGCATTGCTGCCATTGGTCGAAACAAGTACGGAATGCCTCCTTTGGAATGGCCAAGAGCTCCGCCGTCGCATTTTGTGTTGTCACGTCCACATCCTCAAATCTGCGTGTGGCTCATAACATCATTACCGAATGCTTGTTTTAGCAATTCATAACACTCCATTGTGGTTTTACTGATTTTAAAACAAAATTTGATGCAATGTTGTTGCTCAATGTTTTCTGTCATTTTCACCACGTGACGAGAAAAAAAAAAGTTCTGCTTTAACATGTTACAACAATTGCACACAGCACTCTTAACAGCTGCAAATCTCATTACGTCATCAGCAGAAATGTCATCACATGACCTGGATAGGAAAACGGTGCAGCAAGTTCTACTTTTTTTTTTTTTTTTGTAGCAACAATTTGGATACTTTTCAGACAGGCTTCGTATGTTGGGACAGCAGTAATAACAGCATCTTGATCAGTGAACTGTCTGTCCCGCAAGAAATTGTCCAAATGACAAAACATGTGAAAATCGTTTGGGGCCAAGTCTGGTGAATACGCAGGATGAGGGAGAACCTCATACCCCAAAGCGTTAATTTTAACAGACACATGTGGACGAACACAATCTTGGGGAAGTATTGGACCTGCATGATATATTAATGATGGTTGTTTTTTTCGCTATTTCTGACTGCATTCGTCCAGCTGATGTCAGTACACATCACTGTTGATCGTCACTACTGAATTGTGCAGGTTTTTGTTCCAATTTCGGCCATAACTGTACTTTAATTGCACTTTACCAGATGCTTATCTACTGGCTTACGATTAATGACCATATCACCAGCGCCAAAACTTTGCAAATAGTCTGCGGACAGTTTTGTGACTCGTCATGCCCGCACACCATGCTCCGTTAACATTAGCAATGGTTTCCCGCAAATTCCATCCAACTTTGTATTCATGCAAAATCATGAGCCTTAACATCGTGCTTCTCTATGCCATTAATGTCTGCACTGCTACACGTGCAACTATTGGAGAAACTGTTTTGTAGGAGCTTGTCATAGTTCCTGCTGTAATTTTATGCACCATAGGGTTCATGCAAAGTAGCCTTAGCGAAATCGGCCATTACTTATGAAACAACCCAATACATAGGGTAGGCCTATCAGAGAAAATTTTGTGGAAAAGTGCACTTAATACCAGCTCTATCTTTGCCGAATAAAGCCAATACCAATACTCCAAAATTTCACCATGTACATCTTATTTTCAGCAAACATCAAGTATTTATATATAGTTTTCTTGATTTGGGGAGGGGGATGCCCCTACCCTCCTTTGCTACATCCATGCACTTATTCACCCATTCTCAAAAAAAACACATCCACTTATTTCTCACTCAAACAAAATCCAGTTCACTCACTCATACATGCTATCAAATCCATTCATATTTTCACATTTAAATTGCTCATTTTAAGTTCATTTTGGTAATGATAGCTTGTGCATTCTCAATGGGAAAATTCTGCCGTGCCATTTTCCTATTTGTCCTCCAACTTATAGCATTTGCCAAACCTTTGTCAAATTGACCGTTGGAGCGTGTCAATCAGAAGTAAGGATCAAAGCGGCATATGGTGCAGTACAAATCAGAAATGGGGGCAAAATGAAACTTTAAATTACATGTATTATAAATACAAATTTCTGCAGCAAAATGAATTATATATAATTTATGGAAATGTATGTATATGAGGAAAAAAATCCTGTTATTACAAAAGACCGTCCGAGATATGGGACACCATATATTTATTTTGAAGGCTCTGCCTTTGTTCACATTGGCAAGAATGAGACTTTATGGAAACATTTAAATATCCCCTGACCTCTCCTGGAACGATCATATCAATGTCCCTATTGAAAACTCTTTCATTGAAACTGGGTATGATATTTCTGCACTCGAATCTGTCACCAAATCAAGAGCATCCATTCTCCACCGGTTAGAATCGACGTTCGCAGCGGGGCGCAACGACGTTCTACCGTCAAAGCTGAAGCACGAACCTCAAATCCCGTCATCGGGCTTTAAGTAGCTCCATTGACATGCCTCTTTTTATTATTATAAAAGGAAGCGTAACCTTAACGTCCCACAGTGCATCTCAGGTGATCCCGGGAATAATTCTGTGACAACCGCCGGTCGATACGATTGCTACAAAGAATCCACTTCCTCCCCCCAAACATCCTCCTCTTGCTATATTACGCGTTAGTTCACTCTAGACTATGTTATGGTATCCAATTTTGGGGCAAACCCTCTCCCGTCTCTCACCTCCTCAACTCCTAGCAGATTGCTACAATATATCAACTTTACGTAGCTCAATTAGTAACCTTCGTCTAAAAAATTATTAACGGGAATCTAATTCTCACTACCCCGCTAATCCCGGTTCCCCAACATCAAATACACTCCTACCCCACCCGTAACTCCCTCCCTTTTAAAACTGCTCTCACAAAAAATAACTATCAGCGCCGTTGTATTTCTTACAATGGAGTTAGATGGTGGTCTCTTCTCCCTGATACCCTTCGCTCTCCCATGTCTTTCTCTATCTTTAAGAAGGAACTGAAAAAATATATCTTTTGTAACACACATATCATCAGGCCTTACTAAATCTTGTTGGATAACATTTGACTTTTATTTTTACTTTTATCATTTATGCTCTGTTTAGTGCGTATTTTACAATATTACCACATATGTTGATCTGTCATCGTTTATTGAATAAAAAAATGAAAAACTGTCTATGGCATGATATTAGATAATATGAAAGTAATGTTCCTTCTATAATTTATTACTGTATTATAATTTTTTTATTTCGAATTTTAGTACCACCTTTACAAAATGATATCACTATACAGCATGAATCTGTTTATGTTTAATAGTAAATTTTATACTCATAAATAGTGATATACACTCATTTGTTATTCCTAATTAGTGCGGATTCTCTTTCAATGTAAAAAAAAAAAAAAAAAAAAAAAAAATGAAATACAATTCCATGTATAACTGGTATGCCTTTTCTGTATAATCCCTCTCGGGGACCTAACGTGTCGGCCTTCAGCTATACAGGTCCCGATTAGGAAACTTTTTTTTTTTATTTTCTATGTCCTTTTTCAATAATTAAATTAAATTATATTAAATTAAAATTTATTTATTTACTTATTTAATAGGCTGTGATCGTCATCTGTATGGCTTATATTTGACTGCCATAGAAGAAAACTTGCCTATTCCAGAACTATTCCTGGATCCCTCCTATAGTAAAAGGTTAAGTATTCATTTATTCTTTGCTTATGAAATGTTGCAGTTGGCATTATTAAAATATGTAATTTAATGTACAGTAAATGGAAGAAGTAAAGCACCATTGTTACTTTTATGCTTTTGGTGGTTTTTGTTTTTGTAGTTGCACTTGGCAATGCAATATTTCTATCAATTACGCCATTTTACGCACAGGTCGATCAGAAAGTTGCCCTACCCCAAAAAAAAAAAAAATATGAATAACTCGTGAAGAATTATATGTGCACAAACTATATGCAATGTGTGATTCCCATTTGTACGAATAAAGAGCACCATAAAACAAATACACAAATATAACATCAGTGTTGTTATTTTTAAATATCTAACATTCAGAATGTCTGCATTCCGTGTAGAGCAACATTGCTTCTTAACTGAATATTATTTCAAACTCAATCTGTTAAGAGTGTAAATATAGATTTTGGGAATAAGTTTAAAACAAGAAAGAAGCTGTTTAAAGTGTAGGAAACCATATTAAGTAAATCCATACATAAGCTGTCATGAATCAAGAAAATATTAAAGATTTAACCTTACGAAGTTACAGGGTGACAATTATTGAGCTATATGAAATAAAACATCAAAATTTTCAAAAGTTCAAAAATTTTATTCAAATGTTAAAAGTAACTACAGATATTACATGTTTATGACAAGTTTGATATGCTTGCCATCAATGGTTATTATGTGGCACAGACAAAGAGCAAAATTTTGTAAAACTCGCTGAAGTGTTGTGATATCCATGCTTTCGATGACCTCCTGAATGGCCGTTTTGAGCTCAGCGATGGTTTTGGGATTATTTGCGTAAACTTTGTCTTTAATATTGCCCTACAAGAGTTGAGATCACAAGAATATGGCGCCCTAGCAATTCCCATTCCAGTGGCCTCTGGGTACCCCAAAGCCATGCATTCGTGCTATGTTTCCATAACACCAGATGGCTCTGTGATTTCCTGTTATTGCACAGCAAGCAATATTAAATCAGTTCTCAGTCAACCGCCGTGCAGTTGAACAATGCTCGTATATCAAATTAGTTGTTCTGTATTTTGATTTCTGTTACTTACTCTGGAACATGAAACCTGTAATGTTATGTCAACTACTTTAATAAACATGAGGAGCAAAATGTTGGCTTGATGTTAAATGTACATTTTGCCCATTCCTTGTTTTTTCATCTATATACATTCGACCCTCAATATAAGGATAATCCGCTTATAAGGATAAAGAGTGCACGGTCCTGTTTTTCTGTAGTTGATATCAATGCATTTTAACTCCGCTTAAAAGGATACAGGATGAAACTATAATCTGCTTAAATGGATAAATTTCTATGCTAAAATTTGCATTGAACTTCATTAAGGAATAAAACTGATAAAATAAACCATTAAGGAATGACATAACACTGGACATAACCAAGTACCGAAAGGTTAAACTAAACTATTCGCGGAACCATATTTTAAACTGTCCTATGTTAATATTGTAAGTTTTTAATGAACCATAATGATCCATTAACCACGTACCCTTAAACCAATTTGGGTTATCATTAATTTTACGTTATATTCATTCATGAAATATCATTACAAGTTGTTTGATATATTACATGCCATATCTTTGCATTGGAAGTTCCAGTGAACCATAAGGGTTCGGTGAAACCAGGTTTCTTGGACCCAATTACGACTGTCATTAATTTTATGTTATATTCATTCATGACACATCATTTCAAGTTGTTCGATATATTATATGCCATATTTTAGCATTGAAAGTTCCAATGTTCCATAAAGGTTCCACTAAATCAGGTTCCTTGAAACCAATTCTGACTA
The DNA here is from genome assembly GCA_023313115.1 of Rhysida immarginata. NCBI lineage: Eukaryota > Metazoa > Arthropoda > Chilopoda > Scolopendromorpha > Scolopendridae > Rhysida > Rhysida immarginata. The sequence goes on from JAHWFO010061155.1 coordinate 112,054, forward strand.
TCATTAATTTTACATATGGGTGTCATAAGGTTACCATTAGATCACGTGCCATTGTTTCGATTTCAACCATTTTCTAAATGGTTCATTCCCGGAACCATATTTATTAATTGGCGAAAATAGTAATTTATATCTGCTTCTATCTCGTCATTACGATTTGTTTGATATATTACTTAATATATCTCTCTATTGAAAATTGCTTGGTGGGAAAATTGAGGTACTATTTGTGCATGTGCCAATGAACCGATTTGGATAACATTTGTGATTGGTTTGTGCCATGAACCATATTCATCGACTGACGAAAACAGATTTTGAAAAACTTTCATAGCCTCGGAAGAGTTAAGAGTTACCGACAGACAGACACGTTTCCCCACACTGATAGCATAAAGCACCTTTCGGTACTTAATAACTCTAAACGCACTGGCAGACACATTCTCTCTAGTGTTTTTGGTGATTGGCAGACACATTCTGTGTAATATGCCTACTCTGCTTATAATAGCTACTTTATCATCTCCCTCTAAGCCAATGGGCATTGGTGCCTAAAAATGCTGATTGGTCAGTAATAGTACTGCATCCACTATATAAATTTCGATAGGGGTCATTCATAATATTCAGTACACTTCACTGTTCGATTGTCAATTGTTATTCCGAATTCAATAAACTTCATTGTTCGATTGTCATTTGGAATTTATCCTTCTGTGAAGACTCCCAGCTCCGGTTTCTGCCAGCCAATACTATGCTTTAATCCACCCAATGGATCAAGGAATTATTGCATGCTTTGAAAAACACTACCGCTCATTAGTTGTCAATATGCAGTTGCTGCCATAGATGAAGGAAAAGAAGGATCTGCTGCAGATTTCTCAGGGCAATTTTGTCAACATTGACAGTAATCTGCCAAAACAAGTGATGAATTTCAATTTGGATGCCTTCACAACATATTGAAGATGAAATTAGAGAGAGAAGAAGAAATTGAAGATTCCGACCCTCTACCAACCATTTCAGAAACAATAAAATCGATGAAAAATGTTCTCTGATATTTGGAAAGTCATGGATCATCTTATGACTCGTATTATAACTTAAGGCAGCTGTTTTTGACGTCTCTAGAAAAAATTCTGTCGTATCAGCTATTTCAGATTAATTTCCAAAGATGTAAAATGTAATTTATTTCTGTTCATTGTAATTCTTATGTATCTCTATTTTATACTGTGAAAGTAAATATTAGACACTGTTCAAATCAGTTAGTATTGACACTGTATTTTTTTTTTTTTACACGAAAACCCAACTCTGGGTAAAAGGATACTCCACTTATAAAGATTTTATTTCTGGCCCCGAGGATATCCTTATAGCGAGGTTTGACAGTATTTCACATTTTCCATCCACACTCGAATTCTCACAAAACAAATAACTTGCCATGACTTATGCCCCAACCTTTGTATTAATAAGCTCCTTATTTGAATATTAAAAAAAATTCAAATACACAAATAAACAAGAATGATTTTACCGCCAAAGCGGATAAAGGGAGCACATTTTCATGTTATATAGCTTCGTACATGGATATATTGAATTAATCAACATTTTAAAACACTTAAGAGAGAATAAATAAACATGAAAACTAAATTGTAAATTACTATTTAAGTAAGCTAATGTATAGAGAGAATTTAAACGAATAAACTTGAAGGAATGAAAGGAAAATGGAGAGGGAGTTATTCCTCATACATTTAAAAAATAAAAGTTCTTTTATTTGTAAGAATTCCGACATAATGTTAAACGAAGTGAGCCTCAATTGCTGAAGCGTTGTGTGTAAGCATCTATTATTTTTCATATTAAATTATTAAAGTGTTACTACGTTATCGTCTACTATTGAAGCAAGCGATTAACTACTATTAATTAGCAATATGTATAACAGTAGTAAGTTTTAGATACCATTAAGCCTAACAGCATTATGCTCTTGATACAAATAAGCTATGGATAACAATAGATCTAACAACTCGTAATGAGTTAGTTGATATATTACACGCCATATCTTAGATTGAAAGTTCTAACAATACTATATTGTACCATTAGGGAACATGCAATAAAACCAATTCCCACTATCATTATTTTCTCGTTATATTCACTCATGACACGTTGTTTATATCATATGGCACCATAAAGGCACGTGCTACTAAACAATAACCATTATCTTTATTTACTCGTTATATTCACTCATGGCACGTTGTTACGAGTTATTTGATATATTACATACCATATCTTAACATTGAAAGTTCCAATGGTACTATATGGTATCATATGGCACCATAAAGGCACGTGTTACTAAACAATAACCATTATCATTATTGACTCGTTATAATCACTCATGGCACGTTGTTACGAGTTATTTGATATATTACATGCCATATCTTAGCAGTGAATGTTACAATTCCATTAGGGCACGTGCTACTAAACCAATAACCAATTATTATTTACTCGTTATATTCACTCATTACATGTTGTTACGAGTTGTTTGATATATTACATGCCATATCTTAGCATTGAAAGTTCCATTTGGTACCATTAAAACACGTACTACTAAACATTTCACACCAACATTATTTACGCATTATATTCATTCATGAGACATCCTTGTACACGTGCCATTACACCAATACCTGCTATCACTAGTTAATCTTATATATTCGTTCATGATATGTTGTGACGATTTGTTTGATACATTACATGCCATATCTGGTTATAGGAAGTTTTTAAGGGGGTATCATAATTGTACCATTAAAGCATGTGCCATTATAGTACGTACTTATTCCGGCTATCTCACGTTCGTACTTGTTCGTGCGCTGTCCCGTATTAATGGATTGGTGAAAACAGACTTTGAAAAAGTTAATTCGTTTTCAAGTTATTGTAATAAATACTAAGCTCCCTAGGAATAAAAAAATTCTCTTGATTACTTACTTACTTACTTTTCAAACCCGCTTATCCGTTAGGGTCGCGGGGGCAGCAGCCCTATGGAGGATTTCCAGCGATCGCGATCTTCCGCCATCAGGTGCATGTCCTCCCTGGTAATACCCAAGCGACTCGAACCCATGTAGTCTAGCCACCTGGTTCTAGGTAACCCCTTGGTCTCTTACCCACCAGCTTGGAAAATAACAACTGCCTAGGAAGACCAGCTTGCGACATCTGTATCACGTGGCCATACCAGCGCAACTGAGATCTCTCAATGCGGAGAAGTAGCGGCTCAACACCTAAAGACTCCCTTATTGTGCTGCTGTGCACTCTATCTAGTAGGGTAACACCTGCCACACCTCTCAGAAATCTCATTTCGGCCACTTGTACCTGCGATCGCACTCTTTCGTTCATTACCCAAGCCTCATGACCATAGGTGAGAATGGGGACAAAGATAGATTTGAAGACTGAGAGCTTGGCTTTGTTACCCAGCTCGCGTTTCGTTACGACGGATCGCCACAGTTCGCGTCTGACACAGCTTGCTGCACCGATCCGAGCATCCAATTCTTTCTCCTGCCGTCCATCACTCTCTTGATTTAGAGACCGAAATGCCCTTTCAATAATCGTCAAACACGTGCATCCTGCACGCGCACCATCTCATTAACGTTTCGAGCACGCGCAGAGCCGAACCCATGTATGTTCTCAACACGTGTTTTCCAGAATGCGAGGATAATTCGTGTCTTCCAGCAATTCAGTACATGCACTCTTTCTATTGCAACGCAATGAATTAAGGGATTGTCTACAGACAGACGGACGGACAGCTGGACAAACCGATCACATAAGCACATTTCTATATATAGAAAATGTGCTAAAAATACCTATATGAATAATAAATTCCTCCCCAAACAAATATTCTATTAGAATAGTTTTTAACTAAGATTTTTTCTTGTAATCCTATTCTCATATTTGTATTACTTCCTGCATCCTGCCTACATTTGTGGAGGATTGTAGATAAAGGGTACAGAAAAATCTAAAATACGAGGGTCACTTAGAGAGTCATGGCAACTATGTTCTTGCAGGCAAACGTGTTGTTATGTAAGCATTTCATATTATACATATGAAAATACACAGTGGCCAGTGAAATTAATCGGTTAAACCAGTGAAATTAATCGGTTCAGGCAAGAAGTAGAGTCCGACGTGAAAACGCTTTTGGAATAGGGTGTACTTTACCAATAATGTTTATTACACTGATTACTCAGGAAGTATTGTAGACAAGGAAGAAGAGCAAAAATAATAATAATAAAAAAATCGTCTACCATAACAATGTTGAACACGGTATAAGATCCTTAAATTTTAAAAACACTTAATAAATAATCTTAAATTTTGTTAACCATATATAATTTCAGAAAACATCAGCAATTCTTCATTCAATGTGGAAACAAATATTTATGCTGCTGAGCCTAAAGGCCGTTTTCCATTTAGTGACTTTTGAGCCTCTTGCAATCGTCGCCTGCAAGACGCATCTTGATTAACATACGAGTGCCGTCGTTTTCCATTTAACGACTTTCAGGCGTTATCCAGACTCTGGTCCGATCTGATTGGTGGAGTCACTGCAAGCAATTATTGCTGTCTCAAGGTGATGGAAAAGAGGATTTCGACCACTCCAATCACGTTCATGCTTTGAATTTATTAATATATCATTGTTACTTAGTAAATAAATGATTCACCAAATTTTTAAAACGTGTTTATTAATAAATTTACAAGGGAAAAGTCACGAGAACCCGTGTCGGCAAACAGCAGCTACGGCAGCCATGATTCTCCATCTGAATCAGCAAAGACCACTCATAGCCTAAGAATAACTATGGACCACTACCCAGAATCCATAACGAAGTAGATTGCATCAGATTGGCTAAGTCTGAAAAGATGCCTGAAAAAGGCGTAAAAATCACTAGCTAAGCCAGAGCTTGAAAAAACGCGTTTGAGACGCCTAACAGACGCAGACGTGTGAAAGTCGCTAATTGGAAAGACGAGTGTGTTTTTCAAGATTAAACCAAAAAGTCGCAGATGCCTAACAAACTCTAAAGAGACACTAAATGGAAAACTGCTTTAATGTTGAGATGGGAAGTACTAGACCTCCCCCCCCCTACTCACCAGATTTGTCACCATGCAATTTCAATTTGATATCGAAATTGAAAGCTCCATTGCGTGGGAGATGTTTCCCTACACGAGAAGATATTGCCAATGCAGTGCGATAATGTGGCAGTGCGATTACCACATTGGACAATGAAGGAGATGATGGTATTTATCACACATGAAATGTGCTTTTGTGACCAGATTTTCCCTCACTCAAAATATTAGTTCACAGTCCTGTACTATCTGGAGAATTTTGACCCTAAAGGCTTGAGATGTCGTATATAGTAACAGAGGAGGAAGCATTCCACCAATCAGAGGCAGTGGGAAGTTCTTGATTGATGGATTACATAGGGTCTTGAATAATATTAAGAATGACATCAGAATCGAATTTCAGTAGGTTGTTTAACAGTTGATAGGGAAATTTGGATTTGTGCTTGAAATTAATTTAGATACTGGTATAATCATTTTTATACTCATATAGTGAAATATGCCAGGATAAGCTCATAAATAGAGTTCATATTTTAAAGATAACTTCAGTTTATTTTGAATTTCATACATCTGAAAGTTACATATCTTTCAGGTCTTATAAAGAGTACATTTTTTAAACAGTTTGTATTAGATCTGTGAATGATGATTAATGATTTTTAATGATTAATAAATAATTTATCAGTAACTTGTTATTGATTCTTAAATTTTTTAATCTTTCTAGTGGTGGAAATGGTAATTTTATCCTTTCAACCAGTTTGACAGGCTACACAGTTGCACAGGGAGGTGTAGCTCCTATGTGTGAAAATGGATATGGAGTTTTTTATACCATTCAAAAGTACCGGTAAGAGTAAGAAACAATCCCTCGGTGATCTTCACAGTTTTTAAATGATAAAGTTTTTAAACTTCCTTTTTTTAAAAAAAAACATAGGCTGTTGATATTGATTACTGGCTGGAAGATGTCATCAGAAACTGATACAGAAAAATTTTACTCCTCCCTGTCCACATCACTCTTGGAGATGAAGCATTTATTACTGTCTTCAAATCTTTAAGCCCTAACAAAAACTTGCAAAAGCTGTTGTCTACTTAATGACTAAGAAATGAGCTCTTCTATTAATTTTTGACTATTGTAAATTTCAGAATTGAGAGATTACGTATATAAAATATTAATAATGTTTGTTTTAAATTGTGAAAGCAAGAAAATACATGTATAAAGAAAGCAGGACCAGAAATTTATGAAAAGGTTAAGATGTAAATTCATAAAATCCTGGTATACCAATTTTTTTTTTCTCCCCACTTTTTATCAATGCAAGAGTATATATTGAAAACATTATTTAAAATTTTTTAAGGGTTAACAAAATATCCATTTTTATTTCCATTTCTAGTGTTTTATAATTTTAGAATGTAAATCTCTAGGTTGCAATTGAAAAGTTAAATAAGTGACAATCATTGCAACTCTTGCCTCCTTTTGCAATGTTTTTCTCCTTGTTTCTTTACACTACTTTTCATAAGAAATAAATGAATTTAGAAGACATAAAGAAAAGTTTTTAAAGTTTACTCCTTTTATATGACATTGTAGATGTATCATGCTTTATTATAATAATCATATGCATTTTATATGTACCTCAGGATTTGTAATAAAATTTTTATAATAATTTCTGTAATTTTTAATAATTCAATATATTTTTCCCTAGTCATGTTGTAATATAATTTCACAAGATAATTATTCTTTTATATTTTATAAACTTTTGTTCCATTACTTATTTTGGAATTTGATAAAAGAATTGTTCCTTTTGAAATCAAATATTTATTCCATAATGAGTATGTCACCATTGCAGTTTATTAAAGTCAAAATATATTAAAATAAACATATAAACATCTGCTGATTCTATTATTTTTTCCCAGAGTTTAACAAATTATACCAATAAGCTTACATAAAAACACATCCAAATTAATGACTCAAATTTAATGATAATAAAAACGTATAAGAAGAAACTGTGGCATGAATTACCTGTAAAGGAAGGAAAAACCTCTAACCAAGATATGAAATGCCTTCATTCTCAACAGCAAGATCCTTAACATAGAGGGAAAATGAAAAACCAGAAGTTTGGCATTCCTTGAAAAGGCAGATAACTTTTATATGCAATTGTTATGTTGACATGCATAGTAAGATTTTTTAGTGTTTTACTTAACAAATTTTATTGATATAATATTTCATAATAGCTAACTAGGCTTAGTATAAATTAAAATAAAATGAATTGAAATTATTATTGACTGAAATAATTTCTAATTTTATATATGTTATTTCCTAATTCAGGTATCTAGAAACTTCTTCTGGTGCAGCATAGGAGTGGCTATTATTTTATTGCATTATTGTGCACTAATCTATGTTATGACAGTAATAGTTGATTATTTATAAAAAATAGTGACGTTTTCTGAATTCAAAAGCTATTCAAAAGACTTATTCAAAGTAAAAATTTGACTGATAATGCTACTGTTAAGGAATAAGTGGCATATTTAACAATTTATGTGCATGATTAACCAGTTTATCATATATGTTAAAGTAGGAGTAACCAATTTGTGTTGCCTTGTCTAATCCCTTTAACAATTTTTATCTTGGCTTTCCCTTTGTTCAAATGAACGGTCACTGCTGCTTCGCTCTAAATTTTCTGGAACATGTTGTCTTGTCTATTTGTCTTTAAGCTTTCATCACTGCTGAGATGAACACCAAGTAGATGAAGGCAATGCAGAGTAGCAGTGCATACTTGTTATTGCACCCAATGACGTGTCTAAGACTTCATTTCTTCAGCCATGCTGAGTCCACTTAAGAATCTGCCTGTTATCTCGGCTAAGTTTGGTTCAATGATGATTGTAATATGTTCGATAACTTTCACTCAACTCTGCTCTGTCGAAGATATTCTTATTATTTGTAACAAATCAAGACAAACTTGAATAAATGAGAACAGGAACTTGCAAAAGTGGCATACAGGTAGGATTGAAAATGAATCCGAATAAAACAAAAGTAATGTTCAACGAGTTTACAACCAAGAAACAAATCAATGATAATGGCTTTGAATTGGAAGAAATATAAAGTTATGCATACCTCTGACAGGAAATCACTATCGAAGGAAAGATTATGAACAAAATCATAATAAACGAAGTAGAATAGGATGAATCATCTTCGGAAAAAAAATAGTTTAATCCTAAACATGCCTCCCCTCCCCCTCCCCCTCCCCTTGTAGAAAGGAAAATTTTCAACCAGTGTTCATATCACCAGCTCGCACTTAAGAAGCAGAAAATGGACGCTAAGCAGCAAGGCCACCCAACAACTGCAAATCATCCAACGAATCATAGAACTATGTTTACTAGGTATTTCCAGGAGGGAGGGACAAAACAGACCACTTGGATCCGTGGACCCACAAAAGCATTCGGCATTAGATGGGTATGACTTCTCAAATAGCAATGGATTGGACTCATTGCCAGAAGACAAGACAACAAATGGATTATGCCCATCCTCGACTGGTACCTAGATAATCTTAAAAAAAGCCCATGATGATGTCCCCAAACTAAATGGAGCGACAACATCAGAAAATAGGTAGGCGTTAATTTGAAAAACATAGCCCAGAATAGAACAGAACACATTAATGTTTGGAGGAGACCTACATCCAACAATTGGAAACGTTTGGAGGAGACCTACATCCAACAATGGATTTATAAGAATTGAAATCGATAATGATGATGATATTATGTCATTTACAAGTTCTTATATAATACACGGTGAAAATTACAACTTCTTGCCAAAAAATTAGAATAAGAGTATTTTTACGTTCTGAAGTTAAATTTACATTAAACAAATTGACGATGATATAGAATAATCCCAATATTGAGGAAATATTAGAATAATGACAAAAAAAGATACACAAATCACTTTAATTGAAAACTACTCTCAAAAATTAATACTTCAAAGCGTCGCCTTTGGTTTTAATTACAAGACTTAGTTCTGTTTGTCATGCCATTGACCAACTTAACACATTCTTATGACTGTTATATTCTCTAATTTATGTGGGGGGGGGGGGGGTCTTTGCTGAAGTCTAACCTTCAGCAAATAACAAATATTCAGTTGGATTAATGTCTGTGAATTACTTGACCACGGTAAGACAGACATAATTCGACGTTGAAGCCATTCTTTCATGAATTTAGCAGTATGACTAGACACACCATTTTACTAGTACAGAAACGAATCAAAGCACAGATTTTCAGATAACGCGATCATGAAATTGCCAAGTATTTATGGATTTATGGACTGCAGCATTTACTACACAATTTAGGATGCATAACTTTCTTACTCCATATGATGACATGCATCCCCATAGAGGACGTTCAAGAAATAAGTCACACTGTTTTTGGCCTTTTCAGACACACCCGTCCCCCCATGTCACGTCGTGTCACATTCTCCATATCGCTTCCCCTTTTAAGACGTCACGCCATCTAAGTTAACCTCCCCCCTTTCTACAAACAAAGAAATAATCTTTGCTTAGATCCAAACATAATAAACTGTAAGATTTTATTGTTTATGCGGCAATCAGATGAAATTTGAAAAGTTTCATGGAATGAAAGGATCACAGGATTACACTTTTGAGTTTTATTGAGACATGAATATCTGTGAGAAAGTGATGTGCTCAGTTACAAAGATAATGGGCAAAACATGGCCTGACTGTGCAGTATGGTACAGCAGATCTCCGAATACCCCTCCTGTAAGTCGTCTTGCAAAATGGCCATCAAGCCCCTCTGTTATTTTTACAGATTGTCTTCCCTCAAATTTATCTGAAAAACCAAAAGGGCAAGAAGTGGGTGAAAACCAAGTGATTTTTTTAATATTTAGAAGGGTGTTCTTTGATAATAAGAGAATTCTTCAGATTTGGCCAAATAAATCTTGCACATAATTAAAAAAGCGAGATATGCAGGCTGTTCACAAAAGAATATACCAACTTTGAAAGGCTATATTACCAACCTACACGACTTAAAGATTTGATCAACGGATGGTGCAGATGAAAGGAAGGAAAAAAAGGGGGTGAAGATTAGGAAAATGGTGCAGTGGTAGATGTTGCACTTTTTTTTTTTT
>JAHWFO010061155.1:122327-133117 GCA_023313115.1 Rhysida immarginata
AAACCAAGTGATTTTTTTAATATTTAGAAGGGTGTTCTTTGATAATATGAGAATTCTTCAGATTTGGCCAAATAAATCTTGCACATAATTAAAAAAGCGAGATATGCAGGCTGTTCACTAAAGAATATACCAACTTTGAAAGGCTATATTACCAACCTACACGACTCAAAAATTTGATCAAAGGATGGTGCAGATGAAAGGAAGGAAAATGGCGTAGTTGTAGATGTTGCACTTTTTTTTTATAGTGCCCATAGTCAAGCACTTAAGTGCATTTTTCTTTTGCAGTTTTGCATTTAAACCTTTTCAAATGCAAATTTTTTCCAATTAAATCTCTATTATTACAAATAATATATATGAACACCAATGTTTTCATTATATAATTAAAAGTAAAAAATAATATGACTATTTTAAAAATTTTTAAATAATATTTGGGCTTTGGATTGTGGTTATTGAAATTACAAATAATAACTAAATACAAAATTTAATTGAGGAAACTTAACCATTTGTCCAAGACATTTGTTGAAAAAAAAAAAATCTTTTTTTTAATAAAGCATTTTTATTTTTGATAAGTTTGCTTAATATGAGTGAATATTTTACGTTTTATAATGTGTATTATTTCTCTTTTAAAAATATTTACAAGAAGAAAGTGTTCAACATGAGATACACTGTATTTTGTTCATCTTACTCGTTGATAAAATAAATGAAATAAATAGTAATAATATGAATGTCCTTTAATTAGTGGTATCTTAAACGTTTTTATAAGATTTTTGTTTTTTTTTCAACAATAAACATTTATATTAATAAAATATTTTTTTATTTCTTATAAGTGTGTTAAATATTAGTGATTAGCAAAAATATTATACTTTTTATAATGTGTATTTTTTTTTTATAAACCTTAAAAATTCAAATAACAATATGACCACATTTGGTCTTTGGGCATGGAAACTAAACCTAAATAGTAATGATATATAAGCTCTTTAATTAAGGATAATCTAAAAAAATTAGTCTAAAAAAATTATTTAACTTTTGTTATGTTTGTTTGATCCCATTTGAAAATTCTGAATTTGAAAGAATAAAAACTTTTACCATTACTTTAGTAATAAATTTCCTTCGGTTAAAAAACGTATTTATTTTAAAATAATAAATAAATAAAAATATATATAAGGTGCTGCTGCACATTAACTAACTGATTACTCAAGAGAACTGGTCAATTTCACCTATTTTTTTCTTATCTGTCATCCTTGCTTTTAGACCTTCAACTGAGTAAGAAAACTATTATTTTATTAGATGATTTCAATATCGATTTCCACAAACAATCCCCCAGTATAAACTCACTAACGGATCTAACACTCCAAACCGGATTAAGCTAGTCATATTGACGGTTACTCCAGTGGCACACTTAATTTATCGATATCCGATCATTTTCCAATTTTTTATGATCCACAACTCTTCCTTATCTCCTGCCAATCCCCCGGCACCAACTAAGCAAAGATTAGTTACTCCCCACCGTTTAGCAATCTTTCAATCATTCCTCACTCTCACTAACTGGACTGAAATTTTGGGTAACTCCTATGAAATCAATTCACTTTTTGAAAAATTCTGTTCACATTTCCGTCTTGGCTATAACCGTTACTTCCCTTTTATCACTTCCACCCCTCAAACAAAGGACAAGCCATTCCATAAACCATGTCTAAATTCCTACATTTTTCGTCAAGTGGCTACCAAAAATTCCCTATATCACAAGTATCGCCGCAATCCCAACCCACGCACCAACAAAGCATTTCGTACATTCTCTAATTTACTACGCAATATCATAAAAACTGCCAAACGTAACTACTTCGCACAATTATTTAATAAAATACATTCAAACAAGGCAAAATGGAAAACGATAAACAATCTTCTATCAAGCTCCCAGTCATCGCACTCTCCTTTCCCAGACCCTCGAAAGTTAACTCCAACCTTATTAACTGAGTTCCTTAAAACTCTTCTGCCCATTCCCTCCCAATCCCAGAGCCCCCCTTATCCTTACCCATTCAATATCCCAACGCCCCCACTTTCCTTCTTTGCCACTCCCTCGACACCCGAAGAAGTCTCTAAAATAATTCTGCAACTAAAATCTTCAACTTCTCCTGATCCATTAGGTTTTCGTTCTGATGTTATAATAGCAGCAAGAACAAGTCTAACAATTCCGCTAGCTCATATATTTAATACCTCGCTTGCCACAGATTCCTTTCCTAACTCTCTCAAAACAGCCAAAATTATTCCCATCTATAAAAACGGCGACCATAATGACTATCACAATTACCGTCCAATCTCAAACTTGCCGACTTTCTCCAAAATATTCGAAAAGCTATACTTTTATCGGCTATCCAATTATATACATAACAATAATCTACTATCACCTACACAACATGGTTTTTTTCCTAAGCGTAGCATAGACACAGCCTGTTTTGAACTAATTGAATTCATAACTCTTCATATGACAAAAAAAACTTTATAGTCTCACTATTTTTAGATTATACCAAAGCCTTTGACTCTATACCCCATCAGCTTCTAATCTACAAACTTTCCTCTTTCATTAATTTTCGTGGTCCCCCATTAAACTGGCTTGCAGAATTTCTTTATAATCGCTCATATTTCTTAAGTATGTCTCCTCATCATTACTGATACGCAATATCGGTGTTCCGCAAGGCTCTATCCTCTCCCCATTGCTCTTTAACCTTTTCATCAATGATTTAGCCGTAATAATAACTTCGCCAAACTTAATCCTATATGCGGACGACGCAACTCTGTTATTTGCCGACTCCAATACTACCAATCTAACCACCACTTTTAACCAAACCTTATCCGCCCTAAACCATTGGAACTCAGTCAATCTGCTTACCCTTAACCTCAATAAAACAAAATACATGTTATTCTTTCAACGCAATAAATTAAATGTTCTCACCCATTTATTATAACTCACACTCATTATCGGTCACCGATACATTGAAATACTTAGGCATACAGTTAACGCAAGATCTCTCTTGGGATCTACACATCAATACCCTACTAGCTAAACTTAACAAAAGACAAGGAATGATCTCACGTTTACACTTTCTTCCACCCTATATTCTAATCCTCCTCTATAATTCCCTGATACACTCGGCGCTGTGCTACGGGATTCAATTTTGGGGCTCCACTACAAATGCAAACCTAAGTTCTCCTAGGTTCCTAAGGGCTGCTAACCTACGCCTTTTCCGTTTACAAAAATAGTTCCTAAGAACTTTACTTAACATCAGATTACCCAATTCCGTTTCACATTAATTTAGTCGACTAGGCATCTCAACTATCTACCAAATCTATATCATTCAACTATGTTCATTCATCTACAAAATTAATAATCATCGTCTAATTCGTACTACACCTTTAGAATTAGCTCACCCGCAAAACATACACCCCTACTCTACCCGATTAACAAACTTAGTTAGACTCCCATCTACTAGGAGTAATTACCAACAATGTTGCGTCTCATATGCTGGCATTAAATGGTGGAATAGTTTACCGGAACAAGTTCGCTCATCCCCTACAAGCTCAACTTTCAAGAAATTATTGAGAAACTCCTTTTTAACCAACTATCCACTTACTAACACGAATTCTCTTTTTGCTATCTGAATTTTAATTGTTTATAACCCTAGACTCTGTTGTTATTATTATTATAATCTTTCAACCTAAATTGTAATTTGAAAATTATGAATAATACAGTATTCCCTCCGGAGACCCCACACGTCGGCTGCTGGTCATACAGGCTCCGGACTGGGATCAGTGTAATGTAATAAATAAATAAATAAACTTAGGTCATGGATGAAAGAAACAAATTGTTAAGTGCTTAAGTGCTTAGTACAAATGCGCCATCTGTGAGAAGCTTTCGGAACTGCCTCATGAAGGTCCTCCATTCAATGGGGCCCATTGAAAATAAAGTGTCAAGGTACAAATATGTGACTTTGACTCATCTTCACCAAAATGGCAAACCATCTTATGGGTGTTAAAGGGGTAAAGACCACATGACCCAAATAGATTGTGAAAAAAAAAGTAATTTCCAATATGAAAAGATTGAATTGAATAATTTCCTTTGCTGTGACGTCACACTTACGGAAGGTCCCCCCTGCCGCGATGTAAAGCTGTGTCACATTTTTCATGCCCCCCTCCCCCCTTTAGAGCGTGACGTATTACTTGAACGTCCCCATAACACATTTTACTGATGTCTTGAGGCAGTTCCTGTTGTAACCTTCCACACATGTGGCCCTTGGTCACCAAAAGACAAGGAGAACACGGATTCGTCACAAAATAGGATGTTACTTCAGTCATCTTGTCCCCCAGTAACTATTCCCTCTCACCACTTTATACGAGCTCATTTTGGCTTCAAAGTCATCAGGGGTTTAATTTTGGTAACACTGGACTGAAATGCTAATTGCTGTATTCGTCTGCTTGTAGTTCTGCTTGACAGGGTTGCTCCATACCTTTTCCACTCCCAACGAATATATTTAACACTTTTGAAATGGTGTTTCTTCGCCTGTCCTTCTCACAAGATTATAACTTTTACTTACTTTTTGATGCTCTATCAACTCAAAGAGAAGATAATTATAAACAGAAGATATTCTTCAAACATATCATAATTACAAAGGAGAAAAGGGAAGGAAAAATTACACGTCCAAGTTCCTTTTGTAGCTGGAAATTATGAAAAAGAAAAAGAGTTATGCGTGCGACTCATACAATATGAAAAGAATCGGTTGAAAAAGCATTAATGGGTAAATTAAGACACGCTTTAAATTTGATTTTTTTTTTTTTTTGTAAATAAAGAGATATAATATTTTTTATAAAGTGCTGCAACCAATCCCATACAAACATATCAATAACTGGATAACGTTGGTTATTCCTTTTATAAATGTCAAACGTTTATTGAATTATTAAAATAATAGAAAAATTTACTCAGTATCAATTAAAGTTCAAGAATTAATATGAGTTTCATTCTCATATCTATTGAAACAATATAACTTTATTTTCATTTATATAGTAATTTTAAACCTCTTTTAGATTTTGGAAGCAGCATCAGCTATTAAACCAAATGAATTTTAAACGATGCTTCCCCTACCCCTCAATATTCCTGGGAAAAATTTAATACATATAAATAAATTGCATTTAAATTAGCTGAAATTCATTTTTTACGTTTAGAAAAAAAAATACTGTGCATACTTTGTGATTATAACACAAGATTTTCGTAAATGAGGAGGGGGAACTGAAAGAGATTTTACACGCGAGATATGTTATAAATATAAATTTTATTCAGATGATTTTTTTTTTAATTCTACTATGATGTTAAAAGAGAGATTCCGAGATACTACATTAGGAGACACCTTGGTAACGATCTGGAAATTCATTTCCAAGCCACATGGATCAAATTGTTATATCTTCATATCTACGTTATTCTACGAGTTTAAAGAAGATTTTTCATCTCGAAAAGAGATGTACATAGATTTTGATAAAACATCAAAGAATCCGTCTCGTCGCAAGTCTTCCAAGACGCAATAATGACGGAAATACTGTAAAATATATGTTTGAATTTAGTTAAAATCATGATATTTAATATTATCTAAACTTAATATCTTTCCTTGATTTACTTGCCTGTTTTTTAGGAAAGAATAAAATGCTCCGTATCCATTGGTGCACATAGGAACCGTTGCTAATGTGATTATATTAAAGCCGGATTGACTTGTTGAAAGAATGAAGTTGCCATTTCCTCCACTAGAATTATAAATATTCCACTGTTAAAATGTAATGTGAGTAAATGAACTAAGTAACATTTAATAAATAATAAGTTGAACAGCTTCTTTTTATATCATTTAAATTGTGAAAGCCTCTATCTGCACTGCTTGCTATACTATGACCTCCTTTATTATTACTAGTGATGTCCGTTGGATCCGGATCTCTGATTCGGATCTGATAATATCCGGATTCGGATCTAGAAATATCCGGATCTCGGATATCGGATCCGGATTTCAGATCCTTTCGCTGGATGCGTATTAAGACTAATTAGGACTTAAGAGGACTAGGCTATCACTTAATAAAAGCTTTTATAAACTGCTTTCAGAAAAAGTTTGCATATACACAATTTCCTGTCTAGGATCCGGTTCTCGGATCTCGGACCTAGGTCCGAAAAAAAGATCCGGATATCCGGATCTTGACATCACTACTTATTACAGACCTGTTTTACTGAATAATTTCCATTGTTGCTTTTCGCATTTCTCAATTTTGCCATGGCGCTGTTTAACCTCCCTCTCTGATTGTTTCCAACAATGAATGTTACATTGTTGCTTGGACTAAGATGATCAGTTGACTTTTCAGTGACATTAAAAACAAACTGAATAAGCATTCATTTCATTAACCAAATTTAGTTTTCCTTTTATTCACTATTTAACTGCCTTTTAAAATAAAATATTCTACGCAAAAAAATTTAATACGTTATGTGTTATTTTTATTTTGTTTGCACTACATTTTTTATCTCTTTTGGTAACAAAAGAGAGATTAAACAGCGCCACGGCGAAATTGAGAAATGCCAAAAGCAACAATGGTAATTATTCAGTAAAACAGGTCTGTAATAACATAGTCTTTTAATCTCCTGGTCTGTGCACAGGCATTGAATTCCATTGTTTTAGTCCAACAATTGGATTGCTGTATTTACTGAAGAGTGGTTTTTTGCCCCCTCTCTTGAATGAATTTGGCTACAGCTCAAACATAACAATGCATTTTAACGATCGCACAACGTAACAAAACTGTCAGGTAATGTTACGTTGTGCGATCGTTAAAATGCATTGTTATGTTTGAGCTGTAGCCAAATTCATTCAAGAGAGGGGGCAAAAAACGACTCTTCAGTAAATACAGCAATCCAATTGTTGGAATAAAACAATGAAATTCAATGCCTGTGCACAGACCAGGGGATTAAAAGATTACTAGAGAGATCCCGTCAAAACTTGACGGTAAACAACCCATCTCCATTTTATTTTCCCTATAATGTTGTTTATTGTTATCGTCTTTAATTGTTTACGTAATTGTTGTTGATTTGATCATCAATGGTAGCAAAGCTGTTGATTGTAACGCTATTGTGGAGAAGATTGTTTGGTTTGTTTATCTTTTCTTTTACTTTGTATTTGAAGTATTTTATTATATTTTATAAACATTTCTCGATCATGGTTTCAATTTCAATTTCGTTTCGTTCGTCTTTCACTTATATATTTTCATTTTAGTTACGTATTTTTGATTTATGCTTGTGGAAAATGATTCCTGATCCTTTTTCGTGTCTCTTTGTACAGTTTACGCACAACAACTTTGAGGAATGATTTGAATTAATTATTCCTCGGGCCCAAAACTTTCAAAAACAAAGCAGCCAGGCAGCTAATTACTCCACGGCTCACTCCTGCCCAGTACCAACACCACCTAGACAGAAGGCCTGCGCACAGAAACGTCATACATTGTTACATCACACTAAAGCGGCTATTGTTAATTGTATTTCCACCAATAATAAGCCCTAAATTTGGCCGTTTGATGATGATGTAACAATGTATACAGTTTCTGTGCGCAGGCCTTCTGTCTAGGTGGTGTTGCCAGTACTGTCATGGCTCAATTTGCTTCACTTTTTGCCGCTGTTAACAATAGAATTCGGAGTCTATCTTTAATATACGTCATTGAATCCGACCACAACCTAACTTTCATTGTTTTCAACTAAATAAAAAATACTGATTATTAAAACCCAAGATGGAAACAATGATTGTAACATTATTACTCGGATTTCTATGATCAGTGACTTTTCCGCGTCAGGGCCTGTCTTTCTAGTTGGCTTTGATCTGAATCGTAGCCGACGAAAAAGACAGATCCTGGCACTTTCTAACAAAAAGGTTGAAGACCACTGATTTAAGCAATACAGTAACCATCTTTTATTGGCCACGCACATCAATACTACACTGTCACCATGGCTAAATAGCTACGTGGAATTGAAGAAGGCTTGTGCCATATGGATTCCGAGCATGTTGACGGATGCCCACAAAGGATCTCAAAAAACTGTGTGCAGAGACAGTACGAGAATGGTGGAGACGACTTTCTCACAAGAACTGTAATAGGGGATGAAAACATATCTGCACCGTTTTGAACCTGAGACAAAGAGGCAATCATAGGGTGGAATCATG
Organism: Rhysida immarginata; assembly: GCA_023313115.1. Taxonomy (NCBI): domain Eukaryota; kingdom Metazoa; phylum Arthropoda; class Chilopoda; order Scolopendromorpha; family Scolopendridae; genus Rhysida; species Rhysida immarginata. The sequence continues at coordinate 130,544 of JAHWFO010061155.1, forward strand.
TAAACTGGGCCAAAAGAAGAAACTCAAAAATTTTATCTTGCATCCATACATGACCTAGTTCCAAGTTTGCTTAAGGCAGATGAAAAGGATGGAGATTATGCGGAGAAGTGACATTTCCTTCCTAAGCTATCTCTTCAACATATTGTATAATAAAAAAAACAGAAATTAAAATTAAAAAAGGCTGTATGTTACTTTTTGGAGTAATCCATGTATTTCCTTATCAAACTTTTCTTAACAATATTTACAGATTTTAAAAGAAATCAATTTAAACATACCTTTTAGAATAAGATGGATCTAGATACAGCATTGGAATAGGCTTTCCGCTATCTTTAGCAATCATGTACAGTCCGTATAAGTGCCGATCACAACCTGTAGAATCATAATTTCTCATTGAAAAGGGAAAGGTCGACATAGTATCCCCTTATTAACTTTCCCTCCCAGATTTTTTATAAATTTATATCCAACTCTGAAATGTTGCGGGTAGATAACGATTTAAGAGTTTTTCATGTACTGTTTGTAAAGATAATTTGTAGACTGTGTACAAGGGCGAGTTCTACTAAAAATTATTTATTTCTAGGCAAGCAACATTTTTTCTATTAAGAAAGCAATATTTTTTTATATCTCTCTAAAAAGAACTCTAAAATATTTTTTATTCTCATATTGATATTTACTAATTTATTAAACTGAAACCCTATATTATTCATTAAAGAGCATGTGATTGAACATGGTTTATACAAAAGAAAAGTCCATGATATCCATGCTAGTCATTGCGTTCGGCACCATAAATTGTACCATATTGCTTAGATACTTGAACCAAATAATATACTTATTATTCAAAGGAAACGTGTTTGAAGGACATAATGCGCATACACCTGAGCGGCCAGTTTATTAAGTAACACCCATGACTATGCAAATCCGTTGGCATAGCAATTACTACGTACCAATCAGTCCGTACCTATGTAAAGCGAGAAAACAAAGGATTACGTGACCGTCACCATGGGAAAAACAAAGGATCTGAGCGACTTCGAGCGCGGCATGATGGTTGGTGCCCGGCGAGTATTTCCGCACGTCTTCTAGCCTTTTCTCGAACAACCTTTTCAAGGGTCTACCAAGACTGGTTAAAGAACCAAAAATCAACCAGCTAGAGACAAGCCTGTGGTCGAAAACGACTCGTCGATCCAAGGGGTGAGCGTAGGATGGGAATGCTCGTTCGTGCGAAGAGAAAAGTCACGACTCTTCAATTAACCGTGGAGTACAACACTGGACCGCAGAATAACATCTCTGAACGTACTACACGCCGTACATTAGCAAGGATGGGTTGCAACAGCCGACGGCCAGTCCGGGTACCTTTGATCTCCAGCCAAATCCGCAAAAAAAAAGTCTCCAATTTGCCCGTGATCACCAACACTGGACCGTCGACGACTGGAAGAAGGTCTGCTGGTCGGATGAATCCCGTTTTCTATTGCACCATGCAGATCGCCGACGCAGAATTTGGAGACAACAGCACGAAGCGATGGACCCCTCCTGTCTGGTGTTTACTGTTTAGGCTGGTGGAGGCTCTGTAATGTTCTGGGAAATGTTTTCCTGGCATACTCTTGGTCCGCTGATACCTGTAGAACAACGCCTTATTGGTCAGGGCTACCTGAACATTGTTCCCGACCACGTTCATCCCTTCACGGCTACTGTGTTTCCCCCATCGGAAGGATACTTTCAACAGGACAATGCTCCTTGTCACAAGGCTGGTATCGTCATGCAATGGTTCCAAGAGTAAGATTGGTTTTGGTTTGTTTGGTATTAACGTCCTTTTCAACTGCTATGGTCATTTCAGGACGGCGTTATAGGGGCCGCAAATTTTGCCTCGCAAGGGTTCTTTAACGTGCAGCCGGCAAACGACTACACGGGACCAACGGCTTTACTTCCCTTCCGAAGGAAGTGCGTGATCTCAGGATTTCCCCCTGAAAAATCCTCGTCGTCCTCGGCCGGGATCGAACCCGCGTACTCGGGCATCAGAGGCGATCACGCAACACACTGAGCCACCGAGGCCGATCCAAGAGTAAGATAATGAATTCAACTTACTCCTCTGGCCATCACAGTCCCCGGATTTGAACCCAATCGAACTTCTTTGGGATGAGCTGGAACGGATTATTCGAGACATGGATTCACCACCATCCAATAAGCATCAACTGGGAGTAGCTGTTGCATCCACATGGACAACATCACGGAACAAGGCTTCCAGCGGGCTAATTGAATCCATGCCACGGGGAATTCGCGCTGTTATAGCTGCTAGGGGTGGCGCAACACAGTATTACAGGGGGGGGGGGGGGTGTTCCTAATAAACTGGCCACTCAGTGTACATTAAAAAATAACTGAAAAATACAAATTCATAATTCATAACACGTATTCGAATTAGGAACAAGTATCCAGGCAATTTGGACACATAGAAGGCGTCAGTTCCTTTTGTTCACGATGTCTCAATTGATTGCCCAGAATACTTGCTGGTTCCTGATTCGAACCAGATTATCGATCATTTCTAATTTTCATATATTTTTCTATAATTTGAATTTCGGAATATAA
>JAHWFO010061155.1:147206-177215 GCA_023313115.1 Rhysida immarginata
GGGGGGGTCGAACAAAATCTTCAGGCTGATGTCGAAACCACCTCAGGACAGCTTTTTTTTTTCACTTCCTCATTGGAGCCGAGCCTCTGCCCTCCCAAGAACTCTTTCAATGGCCCAAAAAGGTGATAGTCGCAGGGGAGAGATCCGGGCTGTATGGTGATGAATCATGTCTCGTCGTTGGTCACAACACGCCTTGGGAAGCTGTCATCTTCCCGTCATATCCCCGCAGCAGCATGGAACAAATTTTCATCCGTGATCCTCGGAGAGTTGCTTAGGGATCCATCAGATCTTGTTGAATTTCAGCTTATCGTGGATGATGATCTCCAAACTGCCAGTGCTGATGTTCAGTAGTGAAGCCAATTCTCGGACATGAATCCGCCTGCTGTCCCTTATCAGCTCATTTGTTCGTGCAATGATGCCATCATTGACAGCAGTTGCTGGACTTGCCTTACGAGGTTCATTGCCGGTGGATTCTCCCCCTCCTTCAACTTTTGGCACCAAGCAAAGAGGAATGATCGAGACAAACATAACTCGGTGAACTGTCTTTGAAGTCTCTGATGAATTTCAGATGCTTTCACACTTTCGTTGTGGAGAAACTGGATGATTATTTGTTGTACCACTTTGGTCGACACATCGCTGTCCGCCATTTTGTTTAAACAAACAATCGGTTGTCATGGCATCCGGATGAATGGTGCTGCATTTGTAGGACATCAGTTATTGATTTAAAGCAACGAATTCAGGAGGCTTGTACAGATTTAACACCCATCATGATGTTAAATGTGATGGATTCTGTGAAATATCGTGTACAGTTATGTATTGCTGGCGAAGGACACCTCAGTGAGCACTTCATTCAGACGGTAGTTGCCATCCCGACAATGAACGTTTAGATTTTTACAACAATAAAATTTACAAAAAATAAAGTCCAGGTCAAATTTGAACGTCCCTCGTATTTACTACAAATAAGTGACAAATGAAATTAATTTTATGTTACGTTTTTAAGGGTAAATACAGTCGACTGAGACTACCTCGGATGAATGGGTTACAAAACTTGACAATCACTAGCTGCATTTAATAACCACATTACAAAACAATAGTAAGATAAACAAAAGATTTTAAATTAATTTTTTGCTATAAAAGTCTTTTATAATTTTTTTTTAGATTGAGCGCGTGCATTGGGTTGGTTAAACCAGTCTCAAGTAACAGAGTCAGACTTACAATTTTTTGACAAATCCACTATGCTGTAGCTATGGCTGAACATGGAGTAGGCCAATTGTCGATTGAGGTAAGGGCACCTTGTAGTGAAATAAAACTCTTCCTTTAAGTCAACCAGTTGATCCAATAAAACAGTTATCTTAACTAAGGTACTTAAAAAATTGCAGCACAAACGAAATTAATTAAATGCATCGAAGTTTTTGTCTAAGTTTCTATACTGCCAGCAAAAATATGCAGCGCACGGAAGGAATGGGTCAATTTTAATGAAACAACTGCACAGGAGCATAGTGTGGTTGGAATACAACATATGATTTAAATGTCAATGGTAGGTGTACAGGATCTGGGTATAGGGTGTCCCAAAAGTCCCTACACAAGAAGACTGGTTTATCACTAAAATACATAAAATCATGAATCCGTCATCTGTATTGTAACAGACTAGAGTAGTCTCAACATCTGCAATGCTCCGCCCATGGAGCTGTACTCCTGTGCAGCAACTGGCAGTTTGACAGAGGTCGGATTGTGGGACTTTAAGAGGCTGGATGGTCTTATCGGCAAATCCGGCCCACATTGAATGTAATGTTTCTGTGATGACTCGATGTTGGCAGCAGTGGTCTACAGAAGGTACGTCTACAACAGTGGTCTACATAGAGATCTGGTTCTGGACGTCACGCATTACTGATCCATGCCAAGACCGTCGGATTGAAAGGAAAGCATTGAACACCAGAACAACATCCACGGCAGAGATAAGGACCAGAATAGCAACAATCGTATCAAGACGGACCATTTGCAACCATTTACTTGCAGTAGGGTTGCAGTCAGGTGTCCCTCTAGCCAGGCTACCACTTCTGGAAGAACGCCGTTCTGTGCGGTTGCAGTGGTGTCTACGAAAGAGCTGACTGACGAGCTGAATGGAGATCTGTTGTCTTCAGTGATGAGAGCAGATTCAGCCTGCATATTAGTAGTGGAAATCAATGTGTGCAAAGAAGACCAGGAGAGCGACATCTTCCATGGTGCATTCTCCTACTACACACAATCAGCACCTGATGAAACTGTGTAGGGTGCGATCAGTTAAAACTCGCGATCATTCTTGGTGTTTGTGAATAAAACATTGAACAGTTCAAGGAACCTCCAGGAGATTGTTGAATCTGTTTTCGTGCAACAGGAGGGTAATATGCTGTTCCAGCAGAACAACGCACGTCCACATACTGCTAACAAGCTCTCCAATATGTGTCTCGACTTCCCTGGCTAATTGAGCATGTCTGTAACATGATGGAGAGGAACATCCATGCCACAGCACGCGAGCTATAACACTTACACAATTGTGTTAACAGGCTCTGGACACTTGGAAGAATGTATCCCAGGATGATATCCAGCACGTGTACGACCGTATGCATGCAAGAGTCGACGCCTGCATTCATGACTGTGGATGGTATACGTCATATTGTTCTATTAGGATTTTTGTTACCCCGTGTACGAGGATCCTTTACACATATGTTGAAATTTTTATCATATGTTGCATACCGCCCACACTATTTTTTTATTGATCTGCTCTTTCCATGTGTTGCATTTTTTTGCCGGCAGTGTATATTATTGGGTCGTTTCATATGTATTGGCCGTTTCATATATGCTTCTAAAGAATACTGTGCGCTAATTTTAAGTCATGTGACCTCCGATCGTGGGCACTCTATTAAATCGATCGTGCAGTTTCAATGAGGTAACTGCAACAATCACAGTAAACTCATTTTGCTTTTAGCTTTTCTATTTTTTGAACGCAATTATTTATCATTTCTAGTCCATTATTATAATCCAGTGTGGATTTATTAGATTTCAATATTTATTCTTTTAATGGCAATAAATACCAGAGTATTAAAACATAAAAATCCAACAGATTGCACGTATGAGGAAAACGAAAGTTAAGAGAATATTCAAAACGTAATAGAAAAATTAAAAGTAATAAAATTGGGCTATGTGAATAATCGCATACGTTAGATTTGATTAAATTTTTTCAGCTGCGATTATTCTATTTAGGTCATCGGATGCTATATTACATTCTTCTATTGGTGAGTTTATTTATATTTTTAGAAGCTCCAGATAATTGCCTTACTTGATATTTTATAGTACGCAAGGAGTTAAAATTCATTATACAGGGTAAGTCTGAATCCCTGTCACAAACATTTAGAGGCGGTAGTATGGAGGATTCTAAGCAAAAAAGTTCATATGAACATGGGTTCGAATTTGAACGATAACCGAGATATGAACAGAAATAGAAATGCCGCCACTGAGATCAACAAGTTAATAACTCAGTTTCTGTAACACCTAGGATAATGAAGTTTGGGGGAATGATAGGGTACATAAAACTGTGTATACGGTTAAAATTTGATGGAATTTCAACAAGCAGTTTCAGAGTTACGTAGTCAATATCGTAACACGTGGTGGTTAGTACTCACATGTGAGCAGCGTGTTACGATGTTGACTGTGTAACTCGGAAACTACTCGTTAGAATTCGAATTTTAATGGTGTACACAGTTTTATGTACCCTATTATTCCTCCAAACTTCATTATCGTAGGTGTTATAGAACCTGAGTTATTAACTTGTTGATCTTATTGGCAGCACTTTTATTTCTGTTCATATCTCGGTTATCGTTCAAATTCGAATCATATGAACTTTTTTGCTTAGAATCATCCATACTACCGCCTCAAAAAGTTTGTGACAGGGTTTCAGACTCACCCTGTATATGCACATTCACTATTGTTTATTAATGTTCAAGGTTTCAATTCCACCTCGAAATGCCGCAATTCCCGTTTAGCTTAGAGATTTCTGATGCTTGGTAATTAAATTTCATCCCATAGAGCCGGGTTTCTCAAACTTTTTGTCTTGCGGCACACTTTTTTATCACGGGAATATTGCGGCACTAATATTGTATATTATAAAAGGTTTACATTTTCTTATTTTTTTCGCGGCACAGGTGTGCAATTTAATGACACATACTGTGAGAACCAGTGCCCTAGAGTTTATGCGAATAGCATTAATCAGTCACACTTGATATTCTCTTCGAGAAATTGATTATATGGAAATCAGGCTTTCAGGTACAAACAAACAGGTCTGCCTTCATTGCAAATGATCCAGACATCTTTCAGGCAAAAGTTCTAGTTCCAATTCACACTGTCACAATTTCATTAGCTGCAATGAGTATCATTGATAGAAAATAATCTTTTTTATTGGACTGACTAGTTTTGTTATTCAATTTATCAAAATGCTTTTTGAAATTAACACGATATTCTATAGCAGAATAAACAGTTTTTTGTATTAAAATAGTATAAAGTAGTCCTTTCAATGTACATTATACACACTGTAAGTAGAAGACGTATGGAAACTCTCAATAATTCCCATTATCCACGAATGGTCGAATTCTTCTTACACCGTGATATTACATTTTAGACATAAAACAGATGAAACTTAAGTGCTAAAAATGTTAAAAATATTTTTAAATAAATGAAAAATAATTAATTTTAACTCACGACGTCAAGGGTGTTTTTAATTGTTTCTTGAACTTTAATTTTTATTTCTTCATCTACATGGAACTTTAATTCTTGAGGATCTTCTAAAATGCCTACATCTTTTTTACCCTGTTAAAGAAAAGCACACCATATGTTGTTTCAGAATTTTTATTTTAAACACCAATCAAATGTTTTAAATTATTCTAAGAAAGAATTTTCAAGAACTAATAATTTGAATAATTAGAATAGCCTAAGAGAAGTTTTTACCCTACGCCATACTTCAGAAAAATAAAACCATCTTAAACCTTCTTGAGTTATTCTTTAATGAAAATTACGCCATTGGGAAAGATAATCTCAACCTGCGAACTAAGGGTGTGTCTAAAAAGTCCGACCGGTCAAAGCCCGTCGCTAAGCTCGTTTTGTAGCCACAAGTGATTGCCTCGAAATTTTGACTATGCCCGAACGACGCGGGAACGATGCAGGCATATGTAGTTGGCTTTATTTTAAATTTTCTCCCGATTCAGACGACCCTCGATTCATAAAGTAACGACCGGTCGCGATGAGTGTTTTCTTAACGCGACCGGAGTCCAACGCCGGTCAAAATCGGTGAGTAGAATCAAAATGGCGGACGAAAGTAGAAAATTCAAGTGTTCGAGTGCCCGATACGTAACAAATTCAAGACAGAGCATTACCAATATGGTAATCTAAACTGGCCTAAATAGCGAGCGAATAGAAAGCTCGAGGCTAGTCCATTGTAAGTCGGACTCAGGAAGAGGACGAGCGAGCGGTGACAGGCAATGGGAGAAATATCTTCCCAAGCTATTTCGTGTGAGGAGAATAAGAAGTCTTCAATGAAAGTGAGTGCTAAAGATGTTCCTAATCACTGTTTTCGTCAAGATGGAATTATGCACGCTTCGATCACTTTCACTTCTTGCTCTTCATCATCGCCAAACATCTTGCTTTTGCAACATTAATAATATCTCAGAAAATCTTCCCCTAAGACTGTAGAACTATTTAATTGCAATTTATCATATCTGTCTAACGCATTTGATACTTTTCAAGCGAATTCGCGGCCCATTGACGTTTAACGCTCCCTTGGATGGAAGAAATGAGCCCGACCGAATAGACGAGCTCACTAGTCGTCGAGCAGTAAGGAAGTAAGTATATTGATGGTATACAATTTTACAATTTTTTAAAATTCTGTGTGGAGACTTAATATCAGCTGTTTTATGTGGCATTCCATGACCGTAATTGAGCAAGTGGATTATAGCACGCTGAAAGAAATTTTCCCGGAAGTAAATTCTGTCCTTACCACTGATAACACTGTACAACAAATTAAAACTTTTTTCCTGTCCTTTAGATGAAATTGTGATTCTGTATAAACAAAAGGTGCTTGATTCATATATCAAAACCAAAATGGTCCATCACGTACCGTTTTTGTAGGAGAAATGTAACAGAGGCTTGATTATAGTAAACGCAAGCACTAAAATGATTTTTTTGGCAGTTTCCTCTTGTAGGCATCTGTTGGTGTGTCCCTGATAACAGACCAGCAATATTCAGTTTGCATACTTCCATTCTATCGTTAAGCTCTGCTTGTGTGATTTCATGATGTGAACAAGTCAGGATCTTGATGGTTTGGGTCATCGGAGGTGTCTTCCTCTGAATCAACAGTAAATTTATCTGGAGCTGTAGGTATAGGAAGATCTTCAGAATGAGGAACTGGTCGCATAGTGCTTCTATACGTGCTACAATATAGATACGTAAAAAGCTAAACTGTGGATTATTTTTTAAAATGGTGCGTAGTAAACAAAAAATAATTACAGATTCGTTATTTTCAGCCCAAAATATACAAGGACTGTTCAATAATGAATGAGACTGAATTTTTTCTTCAAAAAATATTAGCAGTAGCAATAATCTGTTTTCACGTTGGGAGAGACCGCTGAAACTAACTGATACGTATTTCAATTGCTGCCACGCAGTATTGAGGAACTTCTGCAGGAATGCACGTCACATGGCGGTCTCTAACAACGCTAAACCAGATTATTGCTACTGCTAATACTTTCTGAAGAAAAAATTCAGTCTTATTCATTATTGAACAACCCTCGTACAAGAAACACATATTCTCATCTAAAGGACATTTTTCTTGTTGTACAGTGTAATTTGATTTGTTTTTTTCCGTACGACTTAAAAGCATACTTTTATGAAGATATCGGAGGCTTCATTATTTCTTAAGTCTACTGCTATCACAAATTGTTAGAATTGTTAAAGATAAAATTATCTCTGGCTCATTTAATTGTGATAAGAAGATAGTCATTTAATTATACAGGGTGAATACAAAAGTCTGAACCCCTCTTTTATTTTTTGAACCGAAGCAGATATGTCCATTTTGATGAATCCAATGAATGGGAAGTTGTGGGTGCACTTTTCATCATCCAAAATATGCAAATTAGGACACATTCAAAATTTATCTCAAAAACCGTAAGGGATAGAGAAAAAAACCCAATAGGGAGAAATATCAAAACATAAACATTGAATATCCGCCATCTTTTGAGGGCATCGAGACCCATGGCTGCCATGGCTCTGAACTTATCCCATTGTTATATAATACATCCAAACACGCAACAACTCGTTACCATCGTTATACAATAACAAGTCGGGCAAAAACGGCGCACTTCGATGAGTAGCAGTATAGGATTGCCTTCCTCTTGCCCTCAAAAAATGGCAGCTGTGCCCATCATTCAATGCGAAGATATTTTCCCCTATTGCAAACTTGTTCAGCATAAAAAAACAAACAAATAAAAAAAAATCATCCAAATCGGACCAGCCAATCACCCACAATCACGTGGTGAACTGTTTGTAGCATACAAACAGTCACACTGCACAAGGAAAACTGAATGTTGATATTTCCACCATGTAAAGCATGCAAATCAAAAAATTAACATAAATTACCATACTCACATTCACTTTCATGCGGAAAAGCAAATAAAAGGCATGTTTTGGCGTCAGTTAGGTTCCGTGTCCAATTGTGTTATGGTGATTGTGGCGTCAGTTCACCGTGATTGTGGGTGATTGGTTGTTCTGATTTGGATGATTTTTTTTAATTTTTTTTTTATATGCTGAACAAGTTTGCAATTGGGTTTTTTTCTCTATCCCTTACGGTTTTTGAGATAAATTTTGAATGTGTCCTAATTTGCATATTTGGGATGATGAAAAGTGCACCATAGGATAGACCACCCACAACTTCCTATTCATTGGATTCATCAAAATTGACATATCTGCTTCGGTTCAAAAATTAAAAGGGGGGTTCAAACTTTTGTATTCACCCTGTATTAAAAAGGTCGACTGCTAATTGAGGGAGGACCTTATCTTTTTCAATTAATTTATAAAAGATTTCAGGAGATGATTGTTTGCGCTAAATTGTGTTATTAATATTGTGCTTCTTATTTCTTCTCCGTTAATTAGTGCTCAGCTTTTATGCTTCGTTTGGAGATCAACAACATCCATTCGGTTCTTTAATTTAAATTTAGATTATCACTTTCACTCTTTGCTTTAGCAAAGGCTAGCCTCTATCAGAAACGTCAGCTTTTCAGTGTCTTGCATCCTTTGTTCAATTTTTATCTTATTCTAGGGTTCTTGTGTCATCTTTTCTTCTACATCCACCATTTAGTGCCATGAACATATCGCCAAATTTCAAACATTTACGAGGTATACTTACTGGTACGAGGGGCATTCAAATTCGACCTGGACTTTATTTTTTATAAAATCCAAAAACTACAAAAAAATACACACACCAGTTATTTCTCAAAGAATTCTCCTTACTTCTCTACACATTTTTTCCAGCTCTCTGGAAGCATCTGGATACCGGTTCTGTAGAAAGTTTCAGCAGATGTCAGGACAGCCTTTTTCACTTCCTCTTTGGAGTCGAATCTCTGCCCTCCCAAAAACTCTTTCAATAGTCCAAAAAGGTGATAGTCGCAAGGGGAGATATCCGGGCTGTATGGAGAATGTGGTAAGATGTCCCATTTGAGTTCCGTCAGTGTGTCCATAGTCAGTTTGGCTGTGCGTGGTCTGGTATTATCTTGCAGAAAACAAACACCACTGGTAAGGAGTCCTGGTCGCTTTTTCCTTAGTGCCAGCTTCATTGACGTCCTCAAAATGTCACAGCAATAGGGTGCATTTATGGTTCGAAGTTCTTCCAGAAAATCGACATGTCCTAGAATATAGTCCCCTTAATGTCCCAGAATATAGTCGCCATCATTTTCGCTGCGACGGTTTCATCTTGAATTTTTTGGTTCGTGGTGAGTCAATGTGTCGCCACTTCATACTCGCACGCTTGCTTCCAGGAGTATGGTGATGAATCCATGTCTCGTCGATGGTCACAATACTCTGTCACCTTCCCTGTCAGGAAGCTGTCACCTTCCCTGTCATATCGCTGCCGCAGCATGGAACAGATTTCCACCCGGATGGTTTTGTGATCCTCGGAGAGTTGCTTAGGGACCCATCTGGCACAGATCTTGTTGAATTTCAGCTTATCCTGGATGATGGTCTCCAAACTGCCAGTGCTGATATTCAGTAGTGAAGCCAATTCTCAGATATGAATCCGCCTGTTGTCCCTTATCAGCTCATTTGTTCGTGCGATGATGCCATCATTGACAGCAGTTGCTGGCCTTGCCTTATGAGGTTCATTGCCGGTGGATTCTCGCCCTGCTTCAAACTTTTGGCATCAACCAAAGACAAACATGACTCGGTGAACTGTCTTTGAAGTCTCTGATGAATTTCAGATGCTTTCACACCTTTGTGGAGAAACTTGGTGATTATTCGTTTTTCCACTTTGGTCGACACATCGCAGTTCGCCATTTTGTTTAAACAAACAATCGGTTGTCATGGCAACCGGATGAGTGGTGCTACATTTGTATGACAGGCAGTAGTTGCCATCCCAACAATGAAAGTTTGATGAAAAAATGATGAAAATGAATGAAAGTTTTGTTTTTTACAACAATGATATTTACAAAAAATAAAAAGTCCAGGACAAATTTGAACGCCCCTCGTAGATTTTTTGGTAGAAATTTTGGTAGATAGTAAGATAAAGTAAAGATCTTGTACTTTTCTGTAAGCTGTAAGTTTTAACTTACAAGGGAATCCCACATAGCCTATCCGCTTTAACAATGGAATCCTTGTATGGTTATGTGTGCTCAATTTTTTTCGTTTTCGCGGTTTATTTTGAAAGAAACAAAATTTCGCACTTTCTTATTTTGCAAGCATCTATAGTAGCTTCAAGTGAGTAACATATTTCAATATGGTGGAATCTGTGACATACATGTTCGAGGGATGCCCTTGTTAGTGCACTCACTGAGTATTGGTTCATCAAATTTCCCTGTAACTTAAGCTTTTCTTTGTAGAAAGGCATGCAGCTTTTGTAGTTCTACCACTGCACTCTGTCAAACGGCTACATGTGTAAGAGCCAAATGGCTACCATGAAGTGCATTTTATTAGCCACCTTGGAATATTTAATAGCATTTATCTGCTTGGCTACTGGTTTTGTTGAGCCCCGATTCCATTTTCTTTTCTTTATATTTGCGTTTTTTAGAGTGATGGGAATACCAAATTCTGAGCATACCCAGTCAGTCGTCAAAGTTGCTTGAAATATTCGAAACTTGGCTAATTCTTTTTTTTTGCATTTTCAGTTTTTTATGAGTTTCGACTAATGATAAGCTTACCTGCCATTCAAAATTGCTTTCCATCATTTCTAAATAAGAATAATAATTGAGGTGGAAGAGAGGCATTGCATCTAATGGAGCATGCTAACGAAAGATAAAATGTATTATGAATAATTAAAAATAATACTCATATGATTTTAAAATAGAGAATCACACGAAACTTACATCACAATTATTAGCAATTTTCCCATTGGCGAATACGATTAGTTGTAAGGATTTATCAGCCCAGCGATTTTTAACATCGCCTCCTATGGCTTCTAGTAATTCCTAATTTAGCAAAATATCATAAGGTAAAATTTACTGAAACAGATTGGCTTCATTATAAATCACTGGATGTTGATAAATTGTAAATTTTTTTGTTCGTAAAATAAGCAGAATTAAAATGTTACCCTATAAGACACTTCCAATTCTTCGGTTGTTTACAAGGAGAATTACAAACCTGCAGCGTGATATTCAATCATTAAAATGAACCACTTGTAAGAAACTAGTTTTCTATGCCACTCCTAGAAGCTCATCCAGGTTGCGTCCGCTCCTTAGACATTTGCATTCCTTGTCAACCTGACCTCGATTCAGTTCACTGATGATAAAAATCACTCTCCTCAACAAGGAACTGAAGTACTGCATCGCGAAGAAACAGTCACACCCCGCTTTCTACTAATTAATATGCGACACCGAGCGTACTAGTCTGCAAATACCGGTGGCAGACTAACCCATGGCGTCGCTGGAACGGTTCAGTTTACTGATGCGTTATGGCAACAGAAGACCGACAACAGTGCCTATACTCACAGCACTTCATCGGAGGCTGCGTCTCGCCTGGGCTCATGAACATATTTATTGAAACTTAGATGACTGGAAACCCATATCTTGGTCCGATGAGTCACGATTCAAATTGGTGCTAGCTAATGTAGCGAGACCTCATGAGGCCATGGGCCCAGGTTGTCAGGAAGGCACCGGTCAAACTTGTAGTGGCTTTCATCATGGTGAGGATCGTATGTTTAAATTGGACCTACCATTAACTGGAAATTTTCATGTTCAGCTGCTTGGTGACCATTTGCAGCCCTTCATGGCCTTCATGTATTCTAACAACGATGGGATGTTCCAGGAGGGTCAACATTACTCGCGATTGGTTTGAGGAGCATTCTGAACAATTCCAACAAATGGCCACTTAGATCGCCAGAAATGAACCACATCGAACATATTAAGAATATTATCAAACGATCCATTCGTGCTCAAGAGCCTGCACCTGCAACACTCGCGAATAGTGTCTTAGTAAGTAAGTAATAGTGATTGCAAATTTTTAAAAGAATAGTATCGTACTCAAAAAGAAAATCATAATTAAATTGAAGAAACTCTTCCAACATATAATTACAAAGTAGAAAAGGGAAGGAAAAATGCCGCGACCTGGAATTCTTCCGCAGCAATCGTATTGTTAAATGCAACGGTCGCATTAATTTGAAAATCGATACAATTGCGAAAAATTAATATCACTTAAAATGGTAGTACGAAAATTAAGGCTTACCTCATTTCTTGACAATGGGGAATGCTCATCTAGAACAACAGTAAACGCTGAAGATTCTATGAGGTCGAAACAGCGCTTGTTTTCACGATGTAAGCTTATCAAATGTTCTCGAGCCTTTTATAGAAATAAACATTAATAAAATAAGTTTTATTCGAAAGAGCATTAAAGGTAGATGAACATTATAAATTAGGAAGAGACATTAAAACATTGTTTTCAATAAAAAATCGTTTTCGTAATTTTAGAAGATCATACAGTAATATTATCTTCCTATAGCATTTTGGGGTACTATGGATTTCTTCATCATTCTCTTTCAAAGATAATTCCATATATTGCATTCAAATGAGTTATGAAAAAACATCATATGAGTAATTGTCATTTGAAATGATATGTCTACAATATTGATTTTGGGAAAAGATTTGTCATTATCGAATTAGAACAATTCAGAATATGTAGTTGGGATCCAATTGATGGGGCCCTTGTTCTTAATTTATACAAACTTGTAAGTCATCAAGTATCGAAAGGTTAAATGGAGAGTAGCAATTCCCCTAATAAAAGTTCTTTACATCTGTTATTGATAATAATAGACCTAAAAGAAAATAGCTACGGGAAAAAGGTCTATGGAACTGTACGAAGAGATATGGAGCAATATCACCCTTACATATAGAAGCTGGCAACATCACCCCTTGCAATACTTTGCAGATGTTTGTTATAATGAAAGCTGTGATGTCATTATAGGGAAAGCCTATTATCTCGAACACAACAGGTCGTTGAAGAACGGTATCGCGAAGAGAAGCTGAAAGTCAAAATCATTCAATTTTAACAGCCTCAACCTTCTGTAAACTTTTTTTAGGATTTAGTTATTGACAACAACTATAAAACTCATTATAATTTGTAATAAAAAGATAATTAAAAAAATGATTTTTCTTTTTATTAAAATTTTCGCGGCATACTGGTTGAAAATATCTGATCTAGATCATTTGCGCCCTTTTACACGACTTTATATTTCGTCGCATGTCCGAACAAACACAAACAATCATGCACAAGGCTGGATTCGAATCCACAGTAGATTCGAGAACTCAAAAGGATTAAATTCGAATTTAACTCCAATAGGCGGACAAAAAGTGGCTAGAAAGGTCACCGCTTATAATGTTGAGAACACTGAACAGACAAAACTAAGTTATAGTAATATATTTGTATAACAGACCAAACGTAGGCAAGCTATAGGAAATGCACTCTATGATAATCTAAAGATAAGCGACTGATAATATTATTCTCAGTGATATCGATTTCTTTCAAATTTGTAAACACTCTGGTCTTACCTGGTACCAAAAAGTTCTATCAGCTGTTGTTAGTCCGCCAACTGATGGCCCTTCAGGAATATCCTTACAGTAGTTGATTATATATTGCAGTTGGGCAGCTATTTCCGGAGAAGATAAAGGCCGGCCGTCGGCAACAAAGCCATTAAAAATAAATGCACGACCCCGGTGTAAAACCGATATATGGGATGGAATTATTTCATCTTCGGACACTAAATCAAAATAAAATTTAAGAGATAAAATTATAAAAGTGTTATAATTATATATAATCGATATACAGGGTGTACACAAAGTCTGGTAACTTGGCAGATACCTCAAAGCTGTCAGGTAGGCGAGATCTGATGAGTGTGTTTTATAGGTAATAGAGGGATGGGGAATTCATTGCCGCACTCAAATTTGACCTTGACCCTCAAATTTAAGGTCATCCATTTCCTAACTCGAAAAGATAGAGAAAAATTCCCGATTGCTACTCTGTAGAATGTGTTTCCCCTTCCCTTTCTCAACGGTGTGCTTCATTGTAATTCAAATGTGTTAGAAACCTCAGCCAACTTGGCCAGCTCAACCTGACCTTGACTGAATCTTTCTCGCCCATTTTCTCAAAATCTTTCAAGGGGAAGGGTATTAAAAATTGTTTTTAGAATAATGTGGTATTGCTCTAGAGGGTAACAATTGGAAATTTTTCTCTATCTTTAATAGTTTTCGAGTTAGCAAATGGATGACCTTAAATTTGGCGGTCAAGGTCAAATTTGATTGCGGCAATGAATTCCCCATCCCCTATTACTTATAAATCACACTCATCAGATCTCGCCTACCTGGAAGCTTTGAGATATCTGCCATGTTACCAGACTTTTTGGACACCCTGTATATATAATCAATATATTATAATCAATCTAATATAATAATTATAATAATCAATATAGGTCAAGGTCTTTGTATTGCGATTATATACAGGGTGTTTCATAATTGGTGTCCCGTCTTTAGGTCCAAATAACGACTCAAGGGGAACAGATTGGGGGAAAATGAATATTGATTATTTGGTTTTAATGTCCCCTAATTCCGAATAACAACATTTCGCTTCCCTGGGGGTGAAGGGGTAAATTTTGAAAATTTTAATTTTGTAGGGGTAGGGGTTAGACCCCATGTGTTATTTAGAAAGTTGTAGAGCATCATGTAAAATGTGGGTTTAGCAAAAAACCCGGTGAAAAAATCTCATGCCCTGTCCCCTTTATCGAGTGGGTATAGTGAAAGGTATGGCTAGCCGATGTGAACAAAAACCATATTTATTAGAAAACAGTAGGGCCTACATTTGGAGTGGGGTCAAGACCATTAGCTTTTCAGGGTAACGACTCATTCATTCTCATTCATTTTCAAATGTACTGTTTTCTAATAAGTAATAAAGTTCTAATAAATTTCTAATGAGTTTTTCTCTTTTTGTCTACATTAGCTAGCCATACCTTTCACTTTACCCACTCGATAAAGGGCAGGGGATGAGATTTTTTCACCGGGTTTTTTGCTAAACTCACATTTTACATGATGCTCTACAACTTTCTGAATTTCCTTCTTCAAATGAAATTTTGTGTAGATTATCTGCACTATGAGGCCAAAATTTCCGGACACCCATTCGAAGAAGTAGATCTGGCTGTCATCGTAGTCTGATATGTCATCGAAGGATATAAAATAGCCATAACAATTCGGAGAACATCTCTGGGACGAATTAGAATGCAAATTACGTGTCCAGCCAAATTGTCTATCTTTCGTGGCTAGACTCACTGCAGCTCTCATGGACGCCTATTCGCGAATTTTTCGTGTTGCAATCTATCTCGCATACGCTATCTCATTCGAATGCTTTCACCTCACACAATTGGTGTTCTGCAGTTTAAAGGAACTCGACTGGTGAGAGGAAGTATTTGTACGTCATTCTCACATGAGTTGTGACATCGCTGAGCGTTTGAAATCCAGACTATTCAGAAAGACCAATAGAATAACCGATAACTGTTGTCGTAAGCTCTACTCAGAAAACTTTACTCATTCTCATCACGAAGACTAGTAAGTCTCAAATGGGAAAAACAAGTCTGCATAAAGGCCGTTACGATCTAGGAGAAATATACCTTTGAAGTCTAGATGCTCAATACTGCCCTTTGGGCGTACAATTGCTTGCACTTACAGTATTAGTATCGTAAACTATTGCAATGAAAATATTAATACAATTTCTCACTTTTTCCTAATAAAAAGCAAAACCTTTGCCAAATCTTTTGATAAACGGCAAAAGTAATCCTCAAGAAGGTTAAAAGTGATCCTCAGACAGCGCTTCTTCGCTGTTTTTCATGCTCCAATTAAATGCAGAATAGCGAATTCATCAGCCATTTTAGTTTGTGCGTAGCTATGTCACAAGCTCTATTCACTTCAGGAGAACGAAAATCGCGTGAGTTGATGCTCGAGAATATCAATTTTGTTTGATCGTTCAAGTTTGTACCACGTGACATTGCTAACTGTCACAGGTAAAAGTGACCCATGAGAAGACGGCGTTGCTTTTCTGCGAAAATTCGAGAGCTCATCGTCACGAGAAAAGGCAAATCTGACTTTCGAAGGACTTCGCTAGGAGGTAATCAGCAAACGCTCCCCTGATATGACTTCAATCAAGCCTCCTCACAATCGGATTCCTCACCGTCCTCTGCTGTTCTTCCGCCTGAATGTAAGGTGGTGTTGACTAAATGTTTCCATATATTAATTTAACTCAAGAAGTTGTTCAGATGCCTCAAGACGGTAATGAGATCGTAAGAGCTATTCTTGACAATTCTTCCATTTGCAATATTTCTCCAGCTCTAGGGAGCATTATTGACTCCAGTTCAACAACAACGAATGCTCGTCAACAATCGAACCGCCGCTAGCTACCTATGCGGAACTGTCCGTCAAGCCTCAACGCTTCTCGCCGGGGCACCTACATCACTAACCATTTTATTGCATTCAGTTCAATTTCTATTTCAACATTTTCTATTGCCTCCTTCATTCAGTATCATAATCTTTTCAATCTGCATTACCATAACTGTTCTGATGATAAATTCCAGTGCAATGTGCGTTTTGAGACCCATCGAATACCGGCTGATTTAACTATCATGGAGGTACCAACCCGGGGTTACTTTGCACAAGGTACAAAGTCAAACATTTGCTGCTCTTATTTTGTGTTGAATGATTTTGTTTTACAATGAGATTGCATTAAAGTGTTAAATACAAAATCATTCAACACAAAATAAGTTCTTTGAGAGCAGCAAATGTTTCCGTTCTGTTATACAAAGTTATCCCCGGGTGTGCAAAGTAACCCCGGTAACGGTCCCTTTGGAGATTATCAACGTATTATCAGAAAGGACTAGTAAGTTTGTTCAATAGATGTCTTGCAATGAAAGTACGAGGAGCGCACTATATTGATTTATACTTTATTTTTTTTCTTCCATTCACTTGTGGCGATATTCACGAATATCTGGTACAGAGGGCAACATGGATAGCGTTCATAAAGGGCAGAGCTAGACGAATTAGTTTCTCTTGAAAAAGGGTGTGACCACTGCAGAAATTTATAGGCGATTGGTGACAGAGTTTGTGGAGGACATGCACCTTCACGGAAAATCGTTCAGAACTGGGTGGAAGTCTGGAAAAATGGGCGTACACCAACGGAAAAGGGGACTAGTTCCGGATAGAAAGTGACAGTGTCAGACGGGGAAGGTGTTTGCCAGATAGGTTCCGAAATTTTTGATGGCAAACCAAAAGCAATTGCGTGAGGACGTGAGCAGAGACCTGAAACGCCACGACTAAGATCGAGCAGATTTCATGTTCAGGCTAATGACTGGTGATGAGAAATGGATGCTTCATTACCATGAGCCAGGGACCAAACGGCAGTCAATACAAGGGAAGCATAAGAGCAGTCCTCTGCCGAAACCTCTGCGTGGTCGCCATTTTGCAAAAAGTTTATGATCTGAACACAGCTGTCCAGACGTGGCTAAGAGATACTACAAACGAAAGTTCCAGAGGGCTTAGAGAAGCTATCCCACCGCTGTAAAAAATGTAAAATTTTAAAGAGATATTATAATGATAAGGTGGACCTATCAGCTAATGTGTCATTTGTTCTGTACATGTAAGAAAAAAAATAAAATGTAAATCAATATAATAAGCCCCTTGTAATTTTCTCTTTTAATTCTTTTTGACTTTGCTTTGTTTGGCGATTTTCTACACGTTTTTCTGTTAGGCCCCATGGTGCTTTTGCTTTTTCGTATTCGAAGTCTCCTCGTTATTAAATCATTTTTCTCTCCTTGGATCAGCGATCTCAGTCTTAGTGGAGTGCGAGGATACGCCCACTCAAATTTTGATATAAGAAGCTTTCTTTTTTTTATGTTATCAGACTCATGTTTGTTTATTTTGGACTGTATTCACGAATAATTCTACTGTAACTTGTTCACATTAAACTTTTGTCTTTATTATAATCTACTCGATTTCAATCGTTTATTTTACACGTCACGTGAGAAATTAACACGAAAAATTCGAGAAGGCAATTCCTGCATCCATCTATCAAAACCTGGTGGAAAGACTTCCCAGTCGTGTGCAGGCTATGATTGGTAAAATGTGGACTGACATCCTGTTAAAATGTGCATCAAGAGTCTCCGATTCTACAACAGAGGATATTATGCTGAACAAGTTTGCAATTGGGGTTTTTTTCTCTATCCCTTACGGTGTTTGTGATAAATTTTGAATGTGTCCTAATTTGCATATTTGGGATGATGAAAAGTGCACTATGGGATAGGCCACCCACAACTTTCTATTCATTGGATTCATCAAAATTGACATATCTGCTTCGGTTCAAAAAATAAAAGGGGGGTTCAGACTTGTATTCACCCTGTATATTTTTTGCTGCAAAAAAGTAGAATTAATCTAAATGATGATTTATAATTTCCATATTAGGAGAATTTCAGATTTAAAAGTCAGTTAGATGCACATGGAATGAACTAAGATGGAAATTATAAATCATCGTTTAGAAGATTCGTTATTACCAAGTGGGCTTGGTGAACATGCTCATCTATTTAACTGGTAATTCTTCAAAAATCAAATCAAAATACAGCGTCTTAACTTAGAGAATATTTCAATCAGAAGCTACAGTCTTTTAAATCTTCCTTTAATGATATACAATCCCTGGCAAAAAGTTTGCGATACTTATTGCCGATTCGCTGGCGCGCGATGTTAGTTCATTTTTTAAAAATAAGGATACACAGTTAAACGGTACAAAAATTAAAATACGTTTGTTCGGATGATTTACATTGCACAAAAAAATTTAAATGATATTCTAAGCAAATATTAACACTGAAAAAAAATAAAAGCTAACCCCCCTGAATGGAAAAATGTTTGCAATAATTTGTTACAAATGAATTTAGTATTGCGTTGCACCACCCTTGGCTTTCATTCATGCTTTGATACACTTAGGTATTGAGTTAATAAGGTCTCGTATGTAACAGTCTTCAAGTTCAGACCCACTGGACTTTATTGAAGCCGACAATTCTTGTTTATTTGTTGGGTGTTTTTCCTTCACGAATGTCTTCAACTTGTGCCGACAATTGTCGATTGGGTTCATGTCGGGGCCGTTGGCTGGCCTTTCAAATTGGGGTATTTGAATGGTAGCAAGATGCGCCTTCACATTTTTTGCACTGATCATTTCCAAAATGATCTTCAACTGTCGGAAGCAGGAGGGCATCAATAATATTAATATATGCTTCTGAGTCGACTGTTGTTTTCATTATGCACCGTTTGCCTTTTCCTTTAAAAGAAATACAACCCCAAACCATGAGTCCTTGTGGAAACTTTTCTTTGCTGACTAGGCAGTCATCATTAAATTTTTCGTTTGAATGCCTCCAGATAACTTTCCAGCGGCGTCACTACTTGACAAACAAATCCGGCTTTCGTCAGAAGAAATAACTTACCCCCAATCTTCAATTGTCCACTTCTTGTAAGTTCTGGCCCATTTCAAACGTGCCTGTCCGTGTTTATAAGTTAGACGCGGCTTTGTCTTCGCTTTCCTCGAATGAAACCAAGTTCATGTAGTCGATTTTGGACGGTTCTGTCACAAACGCGAACATGAAATGTCTTCTTCCACTCGTTATTTATCTCTTTCAATGTGTTTTTTCTCATTTTCATGCAGATTTCTTCTGGCGTTTGCTAGATTTCTTCGGTCTTCCTGATTTTGGGTTGGTCTGGACATGGCCTGTTGCTCGGAATTTTTTCCATATAGTCGAAACAGTAGATTGATCACAAGTTTGCAACTTCAATTTGAGTCTTTCCATCATCTAGCATTTTCACAATGCACATTTAAAAATGCTCGCAAATTTTATTTTTATGAAATATTTTTATGAACTATTGCCTTCATAAGCGTTAGGTTTATCACCTAAAAATTAATGTTGGCACTAAATTATTGCTAACTTTTTTCCATCTGATTTGCTTATCGCAAGCATTTTTCCAACCAAGGCTGTTGGTATTAATTTTTTATTCATTGTAATTATCTGTTTAGAGCATCATCTAATTTTTATATAATGTAAATCATCCAAATAAACATATATTAATTTATGTACCGTTTAATTGTGTATCCTTATTTTTAAAAAATCAACTAACATCGCGCGCCAACGAATCGGCAATAACTATCGCAAACTTTTTGCCAGGGGTTGTAAGCATCAAATTTCAATATACAGCTAGATAACCAGCAACACTGTTAAGAGCACTCTTGTTTCTAAGATGTAACAGAACGATTAGTTCTTGAAATAATGAGTTATTAAAACAGAGTTACTTGCAATAATGAGTTCTTCTTTGGAACTATCAGCAAATTTTACAGTTTTGGGAATTCAATGCAAGCCAAGGCTTTTATATTTCAGTAATTATTTTCTCAATTTTTCGAACTGTACGCTTCGAACATTAAGTAGAAATTTTCGAATTAAAATTTAAAACTTACATTCTAGTCTTTGACATATTTAAAAATATTGAAATCAAGTCGATATTTTATAAATTGAGTAGCTTGTGAAAGAATGGTTGAAAAAAAAATTAACTTTTTTTTTTTCCTCTCAGGTTAGACAAGTTAAATTTTAAGAATGATGAAAACTGGCCTTTTCATGCTACATCGTGGGCATGAGATGAAGTATGTCATCAAATAAGTAAAAAAGAGACATTGGTCTAAAGACTTAGCATTTTCCTAGTCCATTGTCATTGTCATTTAATGTTCATTTACTTAATGTTCATTTAAAGTATAGAAGTGTTCCCAAAATATTATCTTAAAATTAGCACAAAAATAGATAATCTTCATTTAAAAATATATCGACCTGTTTTGAAATGCTCTTTTATGCTATCCATCTCTAATCCAGGTATTCGACAACAATTGAACAGACGTCTCCACTGATGCATACTAAACGGTACATTATTTCTCTTCTGGGGCGAAATTTTTTCTCTACAAATAAAAAATAACATTTATTCGTACCTCTTCAATATTTCCTATTAGTAAAGTAGATTATGCGTTTGACATCAAAAGATCCCACTATTAACATTTCATTTCTGTCAAATCTACATACGTATAATCGCTCAGTTTCTCATCTGCTCTCGTACATGGATTCAAGGAGGCATTCTGAAAATCCAGATGCGCACTGAATACCGAACACTATTCAGATGACCCTGTTTAGTTTTAATTGGCAATTTTCACTTTTATGTTTTTTAATGTAACAATACTGGCGGAAGACAAAGTCTAGATGCCATGTAAAAACTTTGAGTTACTGAGTAGCACACAACGGAAAACGGCAACTATCTACAAATAAATGGATTTTTTAAATTCTTTCTATCATTTGTGTTCAGCAAACAAATATCTTAGTGGACAAACAGAAGAGCACACAGCATCTTATTGACCTTCCATTTTATAAATAAAGTTTCTTCTTACAAAGCGGATAATTAATTCATCTTAATGTTTTTCCTGAATATTTTATGTAAATTATTAAAAAATTATAATCTATAAAAGAAATGCAAGACACATTATTAAATTTTTTTTGGATTGTCAAGAGTATTTCAACAATTTCAGAGTAGTGTTTGTGTGCAGAAAACATTGGTTTTGTTCGATTGGCTCTGATTTTTGAGATACAGTCATCTATAAAAGCGCCAAGGAGGGGACAGCCGTATATATCTGTGTTTCTTGTTTTTGTTTATATAGTACATGCATTGTACTATTAGATCATTGTTCTGAAATCATTTACATTGATTTTGCAGAAACATGAGTTATTCTCGTCGAAAGTGCTTGAACATTTCTGATGTATTCTGTTTCATTTGTGGAGAGAACCTCCACAGAAGTTGAAAACTAACATCACAGCCTTTGTCAAAAAAGCATATTTAGCCCATTTTGATGTGAATCTTGTAGACCAAGACAAGCTTTGGGCTTCTCATAAGGTGTGCAATTTTTCCAATTTCTCATAAACTATAGCCAATAGAGGAAAACTGGTGTTATTTTTGAAATCAGCAATCCAAAATTAAATAAGAAAAGTCATAAAACTGTTGACAATGAAACTTGTGTTGCCCAGTGTTATCGTTTATGATATGAAACCGAAGCTTACCGTCTAAGAAGTTGCCAATATACCAAATAATGATGGATAACCAAAGAAGTTGTTTCATGGATATCTTTCGTGATACGTTTATTTAACTCGACGAGAGGAAAAATCCCCACCATGTTCGTGTATGGTTGAATAGGCGACCGTGGTTTCAGATATCCGTCGTTTTCCCACCATTTCTCTAACTGAAATGAAATTATAAAGATTATATGTGTGTTCAAAGGAGTGATTGGACAAAATAACGAAAACACCTCGTGTTAATTATAACTGATGCTAATGTTGTTGCCCCTCTACGTTAAATGGTATATTCTGCTAACTGCTTTTGTATTCTATCTGATGCACAGTTAATGAGGTAAATCGAGAACTACGGTATCGAAAGTTATGATAGCATACTATGTTAAATGGAAAACATCTGCTTATCAGTGTTGTGGACAGAAATGCAAACATAATGGCAGAGAAAGATGAGAACTCAAGAAGACTGTGACTATAATAAAATACAATTGCTAAGTAACCATTGACTTCAGAACTATATTTACGTCTTACAATGCCATACATGCCAAAGCAATATGGAGGGAATTTCATAAACAGACTAGTTGCGATTGAGCTACAATCACCAGACACAGGGATATCAATAATATCATGAGAAAAAATTCTGGACTATTATGAGCGTAAACAACCCAGAAACATTCTTCACACTCTCCTCACCACTGGAGAACTGCCTAAAGAATCTTACGATTATAATTCCGAAGGTGGTTTGAACAGTCATATCTGTGTTTTCCTAATTATCTCCTGAGACAATGGGCTGGTTTTGAACAAATTTTGAGCAACTATTGTAAGTTACTCCATGGTGCAGACATTATTTCCTTCAGGAGATGACCACAATGCCCCTCCCATCCCGCTGGCAATGTCCAGCATTGCCTTGAAAAACATGAAGACGAGGTTATACACCCTCCCTAGCCATCAGGTTTTAACTTCGTATTAAAGATAAAATACTCTACACTTCAACCATAAAATTGTAAAATTAAATTGCGGGAGTCGGCGTATTTACGCGGCGTTTTACGCCGACGTAACGACGTCGCCAAGAGCGGCACCATGCTATTTACCGGAAGTGACATCACCGGCGTCGTTACGTCGACGTATTTACGCGGCGTTTTACGCCAGTGTGACCCTAGCCTAAGACATCGCCAACGCAATGCGAGGCGAGATTGCCAGATTGGACAATGGACCAGCTGACGGTATTCATAGTTGGCAGCGAATGGTTGGCAGCCTTGGACATTACTTCGAATGTTCTTAATGTATTCTTAATGTGTTAATGCGCGTGCAGGCTATTGTGATGAATTATTACGGCTGAAGAATGGTTTTTTTGATTTTTGCTCTTATTCCTTGTCTAAATACTTCTTGAGTAACTCATGTAACAGACATCATTGGTAAAGTAAATTGTGGATTTTCATATGTATACAGTCAAACCTCATTATAACGATTTTTTGGATACTTACAAAATGATATCGCTATAACAGGTTATCTTTATATTGAGGGGATATTATACTTCAATAAATTTTCATCTATAGCACAAGGTAAGTGAAATATATTATTTATAGAGATATTACAATAACTTATAAATGCTTGAAGCAGTTTTTGTATCATATTTTAAGGGAAACAATTAGAAATCCTACTTGGTTCCGAAATAATCATAAACTATAATTTCTAATTATGTTTTAAATCAGTAATTTTTCTTGCTTTTTGTGTTTTAAGGCTTCTTTAAATAAAAAGCGCTTTTATTTGTTTTAGTGCAATTAATTGATCTTTTCTAAAGTGCTGAAGTGAGCTTGCTTCACGCCGATTTTCTTCGATTTATTCCACTGACGTGAATCCAAAACGAACTTCTTTTTTTTTTAAATTTTTCCATCAATATTCAATATTATCAGAAAAATCATCGTCTCCAGAATCATAATTTTCATCTCCTTCCTTCAGTTCTGAAATTACTGCTACAGAATCATTCACTGATAAATAATCTTCAATTGGTACTTCAGTTCTTTGTCAAGCAAGTTTTTCATGCAGTTCCAGAACTTCCTGAGGAACTTACCGGATGGTGCAAAAAAGGTGTTAGAAAGTTTTAGTCTACTACGACATAATATGAGGTTATAGATTCTTGTTATCATATTTATGCTATAACAGACATCCTGAAATTTAATGCATAAGGTTTTCAAAATGATTTCCATCTGCTGCAATCAGTGTGTAGAGCCTTGAACTGAATTCCGTAGTGCGTCTCTGAAGAACATCATTTTCGACTGCACGAATCTCTCTGGAAATAGCCATACGAAGATCCTGGAGTGTTGCAGGTGCATCTTTATATAAGGTTCTGTTGAATAAGCGTCTCACCACAGCATTACTTCCAGCATTTTCGTAAAATTTCTTTACGCTGTTCCAATGTTAGTGCTTCCATTCTGAAATGTACCGTAATGAGAGACATCAGTGAGTGAGCTATAAAATGTTCAGAACTGCAATAGAACAGTATCACGAGGAAAAATCATTTACGGCGTACAATGAAACCACAGTAGACAAAAATTTTCTAATAACTTTTTTGCGCCACCCGATATGTTGAAGGGAAACCATGTTTACTCCTACAAGCTCAAACTGATACAGAATTGAGCACGCGCTGATCATTGTTATTCGTTCCAGATACGAACTGAGAATTTTTTTTAATAAAATTTAAAAATATTATCATTCTAATAAGGTGTTTCTGAAAGTGCTCCATCATTATAATGTGAGATGTTTAACATTAAAAAGATAAGAAATTAACCAGGGCCGTGAAAAAATATCTTTTTCTAAAGTCAAATCGCTCTATCGAGTATCGTTATACGGAGGTTTGGCTATTATGAAATGTTTGTATAACAATACATTTGCCTGCAAAAAAATAGTTGGTCTGACTTTATAAGTGACCCCCGCAGTTTGTTATTTTTGATTAATTTTCATTGTATTATGTAAATTCTTTAGGCATCTTAGTTATAAACTTGACTGGCAACATACCTGATGATGAGCTCAGACGGGTTCAAAAGTACTATAGTTATAAAAAAAAACAAAAAAAAACTACAGTATCTTATAACTACCTTTGTAGTATTGCTACCTTTTAATTTGACAGGCTTTGATGTTTTATTGGATATAATTATATTTTTTTTGGACTTGAACTGCATTATTAACTTTGATGAAGAAGGATTTTTCCATGCAATGGAGTTAGTCTCGAACCTTTGGATTTTCGCTATGACTTTAAGGATTATACGTCGTTTGCCGAAGTTCAAGAAATTCCCCTGTGCTGTTAAGTTTATTCTCTGTCTAAGGAATATTGCACAATTAAATTTTTTTGTGATTTTATTGGCTTTTCTTGTTTTGTAAATTTCCGGCGTTTCATTCAAAATTGTAAAATTAACTAATTAATTCAAAATTAATTAACTTTTTAAATTTGAATTATAGTAAGTATTAAACCTGTCCTTATATTGGATATTTAATTTTAAAAATTTTATGGTTGAAGTGTAGAGTATTTTCTCTTTAATACAATCATTTTTCAACGTATTATTTCAAAACACCTTAACTTCATGGAGTCATTCAGGTTTGTTTTAGAAAATCGTTAGGAGCAACTGAAATTCTTGCACCTCGCAATATTCATAAAACGATCTAATCTTACATGACGAATTGTATAAAATTCCTTTAACCACCATGCAGGACTCGTATCACTTCCCAGGTCACTTCAGAATATTGCACGCCGACGGTGTTTTACTTGATAAAGGAATAAAGCGTTCCTAACATTACGTAGTGTTTTCATTATTTTGTTCAATGTCTCTATATCAAGGGAATAGTAATGAATAAAAATGATCACTAACATCAGGCGATTTGATGAGTTTTTGATTTCTTACCCAGTTATTGTATTGAGTGGATCGTTGTAGGAGTTTGTTATGAAGTTGTACCCCGATGTTATTCTGGAAATGCAACACATTCTTTTTACATATGTCATACTCATTTTTCGTCACGTGCGGTTTAACTATTGAAAATAGAGAAAGATATTATATACACAATAATTAATTATAACGATGCAATAAAGCAGACATCCTCTGAAATGATGGGCCAAATTTCAATAATTTTAAGACTGTTTTGTTTAACTTGCTTCGTTGAAGTTTTATTTATTTGAAAATATATATACAGGGGTGGCCCCAAATTATTAATACGTGTACAATATTTGAGAAGCTGGTACTGCGTATTGTCGCGTTTAGATGTCAAATGTACGCAGTGGAAGAACAGAACAAAGGATATGGTAACTGTAATCAAGATAATGTGGCTTATTAACTATTTATTACAAATTATTGATTTCCACATTAATTTCTGAATCGAATAGATAATGCAACTTCGCATTATTCTTCTGCAGTAGGTACCCGGAGTATTCATTCAAAAATATTGGTCCGGTTCTTTTTGGAGACTACGTTGGAAATTAAAAGAATTTGCCACAAATTTAATCATAAATTTATACAATAAAACCTTGCTCATTTTAACATGAAAAACGCGAATGTAACATCATTTTAATCCTTCATTAGCCTATTTAAAACATCGCACATTATTAAAAAAGAAGTTCTAAAATCATGCATTTTTTGTTAAACAGTGAAGATATTATTATTCCAATTTCAAGTATACAATTAAACAAGCGAATTTTTATTAGATTTAAACAAAAAGCGATTTAAACAATTAGAATCTTACAATTTGTCACATTATTATTTATTTGTCACAAAGTAAAACGAAAATTAGGCCTTCTCGATTTCGACAAAAATAAGGAAATCAGTTTAAAACCTCGCAACCTTGTGCTCAATATAATACCTCGCAACTTTTTCGGAACAAACCGTATCTGTTACGACATGTCGCAGGAGCGAATTGTTTTGTAAGGAAATGTTGATATTCCCTTTATGAGAAGAACGACTTCTCCTGATCGCTCGATCAATCATGTCTGGCATAGCCAAGGTAGAAAAAAAATTTCTTTTCGATAATCTTTTATCTTCCTTGAGCACGAAGTCCTCTGACAGGGAGAAGTTGCTTTTCTTCTAGACGCTAATTACAATGTGTCCCCCCCCCCTCCTGCTGCACGGCAAACATCTAAGCGGTAGCCGAACTCGTTCACACGTGTTACTAAGTTTACCGCAGCTATTATATGATTTCGGAGGCCAGCCAGAGTTGTTGGTAGACATAGTACTTAAACTGCTTCTTTTACATACCCCCATAGGGAAAAGTCACATTTCCTTGGCGAATCAGGAGATATTGGAGGCCAGAACTGAAGAGCCAGTTTTCAAACATGTCCAGATTCGATATTCAACTTACAGTGCTCTCCGCAAAAAAGAATGATTCATAAACGTTTTGTTTTTGCGATAATACTAAACTTTAGAACCTCCTCTATCTATTAGTAAGTAGATTACTCACACACAATTCATATTTCAGGAATTAAAGATGAATTAAATTAAGTCCATCATTTTGAATAACCCTGTATTAAAGTAAATGATTACTTCAGATTATAATTGGTTTTACTTAATTTACTAATGTGTTTTCTTAATAAAAACATTGTTTATGTTTTATTTCAATTATGACAGGAGTTAATCAAAATCTATCTTTGTTCCCATTCTCATCCATGGTCATGAGTCTTGGGTAAGACCGAAAGAGTGAAATCGCGGGTACAAGCAGCCGAAATGAGATTCTGAGAAGTGTGGCAGGTATTACCCTACTGGATAGAGTGCACGTCATCTTTAGATGTTGAGCCGCTACTTCTCCGCATTGAAAAATGTCAATTGCGTTGGTATGGTCCGTTATACGGATGCCGCAAACTGGTCTTCCTAGGCAGCTGCTATTTTTCAAGCCAATGGATAAGAGGCCAAGGAGTCTACCTAGAACCAGGTGGCTAGACTACATGGAGTTCGAGTCGCTTGGGTATTACCATGGAGGACATGCGACTGATAGCGGAAGATCGCGAACGTTGGAGATCCTCCATAGGGCTGCTGCCCCCACGACCCTAACGGATAAGCGGGTTTGAAAAGTAAGTAAATTAATTAAACTTAAACAGTTAATGTAAACAGCTTAGGGTTTATCCATCTCAGTCCTCTAAAAAGTGGCTACGTTCAAGAATCTCAACTTCCCTTGTCACACTTTCAACGACTGGTTCAAGATTCGTTTGTTGTCACCACCCATTGTAGTCAATAATGGGTATTGGTTACACGAACTCACCCTAGATAAAAGATTGAATAGAATCCTCCCTTTCTTTTGTTCCTTATAGAGACGTTCGGACTTCCGGTTTGTGCTAAGGATTGTGGGTAGATTGGGTGAAAACAGTTTGAGAATTTCATGGTGTTCTATGCGATTTCCTTGCTGTTTAGTCTGTTTAAAAATTTAACAGTCCTTTTGCACCTTTGGTCATTAAGAGGACGTATATAAAGATAAATTAATTCCTCTTAGTTGTTGGTATATCGTATTTTTGTTAACTATAGTGACCAACATAAAAGTTTATTTCTGTACAGGAGCTATAACGTAAGAAGTCGTATTAGGTCTACCGCTCATTAAGAATCAAACCCTATTTGTTCGTTTCCGCAACACTTTTTTTTTCTGAAATAGACTTAAAAACTCCTGATTCGAGAAGATATGTTCACATTATGAGAAAAAAAATTCCGTCTATACGTATGTGATCAATATTTTGCAGCTATCTTCCCCGAAACAGCAAAAAAGTAGAACCGATTGAAAATAATACACTGTTAGAGGGTACCTTAAACTGTGCCTTGACATATTTTTTATGACAATTGGATTCTTTTTGGATATATTATTTTTTTTCAAAATTCGACATGTACGGGATTCCTCCCCGTTACAAAAACAAATTTCCGGTTTTTTTCTCTCTCCATGATAAAGTCGGAGGCCTGTGCGAATGTTCCATTTCACCATTTCAATTAATTTTATTTTATTAAACCGTTGAAGAAATTGCAAAATCCAAAATTTGAGCCCAGAAGTTAAAATTGCTTAAAACGATTTTGAAAAGTTAATTTTTCAAGATTTAGTCACTTCGTTGCCTTGATGTTAATTCTGAAAAATCAACAAAGCTGAAGAGGAAAACCCTGCAGTCATTGCAGTGAAAGTAAGTTTGAATTATGCATGCGACAAATTTTATGATATTTTCAAGAAAATGGTGTACTTTTGAAAATATTCATTAAAAAAATGCATTAATAGAAGATAAAAGCATCTTGTCAAAAACTACAGTTGTATCTCTTAACATTTGTATCAAATTAGTAATAAAAATGCCTTTTTTACATCTTTTTTAGGTCATCAACCCCGCACTACACTCTTATATCTTGATGTACTGCTTTTCATTTTCAA
This sequence comes from Rhysida immarginata, assembly GCA_023313115.1. NCBI lineage: Eukaryota > Metazoa > Arthropoda > Chilopoda > Scolopendromorpha > Scolopendridae > Rhysida > Rhysida immarginata. The sequence continues at coordinate 176,449 of JAHWFO010061155.1, forward strand.
AAGCCTGGTCACCTTAGCTAAGTGCATTATTAACACAAAAGCAGAAAACAGTCAGAATCTGTGGAGAGTGGCAAAACGAAAGCGTAACGACTCTTTTTCTAGGTTTGTTTTCACCCCAGTATCACACAATTTCTCGCGTTAACACGCTGATGACAGTGAACGTCTCCATACCTCCATCATGCTTGTAATACAGAGCAATATATTTTATTTTCGTATGAATAAACAAACACTGCATAATTTTTATTTTAAAGCATAATTTTATTTCTTAACTAGAAGCGAACCCACCCGATTGTGTAATCGGGAAATAACCCATTGTTAGATAACCCATTGTTAGATTTTTTCTTTGTTGTGGCATAGTCCACCGTCGCTGATTTTATAAAAATTCAGGTTCAGGGTGCGTCTGTAAATGTTCTAAAAACTCTTGAACCACTTTTCCGATTGAGCTCATATTCGCACCATATGTTCGTTAGGTTCAGAGTAAGGTCATAGCCTAATAATACCATAGTTACTTTTAAGGTCATCTATTCCTGTTACTCGCAGCGGCGGCCATCTTGGGACGTTACTTTATAGGTTTACCAAACTACAGTAAAAATATTTTGCAGATCTAATGCTACACATAAATTTATTGTATAAATCGAAACAGTAAGGAAATGCAAATTTATAACAGCGTTTCTTTTCTAATGGCCGTATTGCCAAGGAAGATAAAAGAGTTGAAATACATTCGGCCTGCTTTCTTTCTAAGACTTTTCATAGGAATTTTCCACCGA
>JAHWFO010061155.1:192215-220655 GCA_023313115.1 Rhysida immarginata
TGGGTACGTCAGGGCCCTTCTATAAGTTATAACTTTAGAAGGGCCCTGACGTACCCAATCTCCAACACCAATGTTAAAGAAGAAATAGCCACTACATTCAACTTAGCTCGTATGAACGCATTTCCAGATTATGTCACCACATCGATCCTCAACAAGGTACGGAAGAACATACGAAATCCAAAACCACCTCAACCCGACCAAAAAAGATACGCCGCACTAACTTACCTTAATCCCGATATCCATAGGATTGCTAAAATATTCAGAAAAGAAGGCATGAGCATATCATACAGAACTAAATATTCCAACCAGAAAATGTTGAACCCCAAACCAGACATGAGGATGAACAACACCTTCAGCCAGGCGGGAGTGTACAAACTATCATGCCCAGATTGCGAGGCGTTTTACATTGGATCCACGACCCTATCGTTCCTAATTCGATTCAAGGATCACAGACAGTCGTGGATCAACAAAGACAATGTATCCGCCTACGCCAAGCATCTAGTAATCAATAAACACCGCATGGTTGACATAGACCAGTGCATGCAAATATTATGGACTGGAAAAGACAAAGCCAAGATATTACTGCGAGAAGAATACGAAATAACCAAACATAAGGAACTGAAGCCAACGCATATGCTCAACAACCAAACCATGTTCCAAAGAGCAGATACGATCCAGCTACTCCTCAAATTCACCAAGGTATAAACCGCCTCCAACTGAACAGGAAATTAAGACCTCCACAAGGTCCGCGCTTTTCTTCTTCCCTTCAAGAAAAACCAGTCACCGTTTGACATAATGTCTCCCCCTCTTTTTTGTAATTATTCCATTGGCCCTAACAACTTGTCTTATATGTATAAATACCAGGCCTGGCCAGCCTCACATCTCTGTAGCTTAACCGCCTCCGATGATAACGTCTAGTTGAAACGCGTCAGGCAAATAAAGGTTTCTACGGCATCTCTTTGGACCCTCGTTTTTTCACTTCAAAATATCATGATGATGCTCGATGAACTCCAGGTATGTGGAATATTTATAACTCCGATCGAAACGCGCGTCAATCAAGATTTTTTTAAATAAATACATTGTACTGCTTTATGGTCTTTATCAATTTATTAAGAATTTTGCTTCCATCAAGTACGTGGATCCAAGAAAGATCCACTAACAAAGCTGTCCAATCGCGAACAAGAAAGAGCCTGATAAAATCGATAAAATGTCCAGGTGAAAGATGTCCAGAGAAAAAGATGGTTCTAGTTTCAGAAAGCAATATCCATCAATAAATGGCCTTATCTATATATTGTTTGATTTATTTACGAGGTATTTAAATGCATATTGACCGAAAAATATTTGCGATAGCGAAACTTTCGAATGTTCAACTGCATTTAAATATGGAGCAACCAAATAAAATAAAATATAAATTACACTTAAGCTCAAACAAAAGCGATTTTACCCATGAAAAAGTGCAATCAATTGATTCGCGAGAAGCACCCTAGCGTTGCGCTCTATGAACGTTATTTAGATATAAGCTTATATAGACTTATAGTAGCAAAAGTATAGGAATTTGCGATTTGGCTTGCGATGTTAAGTAAAATTCGCAAAATATCACAAACAGAAGCGAGCATCTTTCCTTCTTCAATCGATTATATTCACCTAATGAAGGAAATCCAACAGTTTGAGGCCTTAAAGGAAATAAAAAACTTTTCGTTATTACTGCCAGTCAATTAGTTGCAGTTATTCGCAGTTGAATTTAAAGAAATTCATATCATGCACTTGTTTCACGAGGACATTGAACGAAAAAAAAAACCGAAAATTTGGATGATTAAACAAAAATATTCGGCCAGTGATAAAAAAAAAAAAAAAAGCTGATTAAACATTGGTCTTTTTATCACTGCCCGAATATTTTAATCATCCAAATTCTTTTTTTAAACAGGAAATCAACGAAATATAATAACTGTAAAATTAATTAGGAATTTGAGTTTGAGAAACTTTTAGAAAGTAAGGATGATGATTTAAAGAACTATAAGTCAGTAACTAGTCAGCTTGATTGCTTCTCGATTTGAATAGCATGAACAATGAAAATTTTTCGAGAACGTGGAAGATATAAAATTATTTTATTCATGAATTTAACTTTTTATTTATTTTATTTTAAATAACAATGCCTGAGAAGACCAGATAACTCCTGTCAAAAATATAATGGAAAGTCTGAGGAATATGAAGGTTCGGTTTAAGGCAAATGGAAATTATTGATATAAATGTAACATACTAGGAAGAAAAATTAAAAAATTAAGGAGAGAAAGCTAACGAAGAAGACTATATAAAGAACGAAGGAAAAGACTTTTTGAGAATGGATAGCATTATCTCAGAGACCTATGAGGATTATTAAGGAGGGGAAAAAATTCATTGTTGAAGCAATACTACGGAGTTCGAATTAATATGCCAAATAGAAATATTGCAGGAATCCTAAAAATATGTGTAATAGAACCTTCTGTAATGGAAGCTGCTAACGCGAATAATCAGGTAAGACAAAACCTTTATAATTGTTTCTAATAGGAAGTCGTTAGTAAAAGGTGAAACAAACAGAAGACTTATCATCTTTCTCAGTAATTTTTCCTTGACAATACGTTATCGTCCTCTGCTACTGTCTTCCCTTCTATTATTTGCGTCAACATAAAATAACTGATTTTTGAAAGTAACTACGAATTGGCGTTCTGGGGCAAAAGACACAATATGCTCTTGAGTTATCATGCGTGGAAAATTGAATTTATCTATTTTTCATTCTGTTTTCCTTTGATCTCTTGATCTTGGAGTAAATTGCTCCATTTGCTCTCCAGTATTACGCCACTGCAGTGATAAATTAATCCAGCAACAAAGCTGATTCACTTACGTTCGATCTTTTCAACGTAATTTAATACCGGCTGAAGATTTATACAGCTTATCGCTCATTTTTATCGATTATGAAATGATAGAGATGCCGAGAAATTTTTAAAGAGCTAAGATGACTCCACCGAAATCTGCATTGTGAAATCTCATATCTTAAGCAATATTGATATCCTTACAATAAATTGCAGCCTTCAATTTCAACCTCCAACTTTTCATATGCTGACATTTATTGAAATCAAATGAATATAAGATTGGAAATGTTTTTCGTCTTATTATGCTGCGGAATAAATTAAGTACAAATTTTAAATGATCGCTATCCTTTCTGCTTATTTGCCATTTTTAATTATATAGTAATTCGTTTTAAATATTTGTCATTTTTAAGTTTTAATACTTAAATCAACTTAAAAATTGGTGACGTTTATACATAATGTATTTGATTGATTTTAAATCTCAGAATGTCTCTTCTTTTTAATTGTTTCAAAGTGAATTTAAAAATAGTTTTTTATACTAATCGAACTATGATAATTTTGCTAAACAGTTTAATTCCATTGAGTGTAAGCGTCACTGTCGGGACAATAATTTTAAAAAAATGAACTAAGAATTAAGGACAATAAATATTATAATTATAATGTTAAAACTCTTCGAAAATTACAAGCTTTAAAAAACTCAATATCGATGTTAATTATTTAATTAAAAATTCATTAAAAAAATAAAATTTTTCAAAATATCTTCAAAAATAAGATTCTCATTTAATGTAAAAAGAAATATCTCCAAAGAATTCTATAAATATTCTTAAAATAATTTTGTAAATATATCCAGAACTTCAACTTAATTTCAACTTTTTTTAAAAATAATATTAAACTTTATAAAACTATAAAATATGCGGGGCTCTCACTTTTTAACTTCCTGATAAAAGCGAACGCTTTCATGTTTAATGAATATTTTACACCGTCCTTGAGTAATCTTCAAATTTCTCATCCAAAACACTTCTATTGGTTTTTAATCTTCAAATTAACATTTATTTTAAGAGAATTTAAGTAAAACTTTTTTATGAAATGAACATTTTAAGATAAATATTCTCACGTTGACGTTAATTTAGTAAATTATTCTCCTTTTTAAGAAGGAAATGCCAAAATAATAGCCTTACCCCAGCCCTTTTTGTAGATGAAATGCAACAACCACAACCAAAAACTATTATCAATAACACATTTAATACATCAGCCAATCCTCATCCTGATCCATAACGTTTTGACCGCGTTATTTCTATTTTTTTTTTTAATACTTAATTGCATACGCATCTTTTATCAATCGCTATTTAAATCTTTTTCCCCATTTCAATAAAACATTTGGTGTATAATAGTTGAGTATAATACTCCAGTTGTGTGCCTGTGAGAAAAGCAATGGTGTGCAAAATTCCATAAAACCATTATAAAAATTGAAAAGAAATGAAAAAAAAATATCATATATTATGCAGGATATATATTATATATAAACCATCTCACAAAAAAAGTAAAATAAAGAAAATAACAAAACAAAATTTAATTAATAGAGAAAAAAAGCTAGGAAAATTTAATTTAATTGAGTTTTAGATCTAGCAAATCAAACATAGTTATATCCAAACAACTTATATTAATTTTATATACGTCCAAATCGAATATGTAAGACAACTGATACAGGAAGTTTTAAAAATAAAATGATCGTCAAGCTAAATCTATTTTATTTTGAAATAAAATGAGGACTTTGAATTGGATGAAGAGCAGGCTAGGTCCCCCCCTTCCCCCATGCAGTACCTCCTCTCATCTGACAACGGTCCTCTCTTCCTCTTGGACGGTTTAAGAGATAAAAAATGAAAAAATGGCAGCGGTGGCTACAGGAGAAATTAAAAATGCACAAAAATGCAGAGAATAATTTTTCTTTATTTCAGTTTTATTAGGCTGCGATTCGCCATTTTCGAGATCTAGCGTATTTTGGAAATTCTATTTTTAGTTGATATCGCAGGAACCATTGGCCCCACAGAAATTTGGATGCGATATTCGTAATACTAATAAGCGATGAAAGACACTTTAATTTTATATGTCCCACGCATTAAAATATCTGCAGACAGACGGAAATATAGAATTCAGAATGAAAATGTGTTTTGTGATATTAAAAAATTAAACATTTTCAAATCCAATTGAGCAAGCTAAAATTGTGTTAAAATATGGGAGATTAAAAAGAGGGTAAAAAAATGGGTAACGAGTAAAACGTTGGGATTGTGACTTGATATCACTATAAATTTATATATATTTAAAACATTATCCGTTCTATTTTTATTTTGTTACGCAAAATCACTCATATGACCGTCTTAATGATTTTTATTATTGCGGGGGAGGGAAGAATATTTAATTGTGTAACGCTAAAATGCTCCATTTGCAAGAGGGGAAAATGATCAGGTGTGATGCCATTGCTAAAATCTCCGTTTGCAATCATGTGGCCCAGCGAAGAAAAAGAAGTAACGAAAATTTTGAGTGATGATAGAAGGGTAGGAGTGGACGCTCCTGGGTGAGAAGGACAGAAAAGTGATGTTTAGTTAACGAGTTAATTGTACAGATGCAAAGATGATATTCATGACAGGGATGAACCAAGCATTGAGTGAAGTCCGTATTTCAAATGACTATAAGCATTATTGATCACATAAAAAGTACTGTGAGTTACTGCAGAGAACTGTCAAACTCTTAGATGACTATGGGAATGAACTACCCAAAGTAAAGACAGGTGAACATTGACATTTGCGCTTAATATCTGTTATGATTTTGACGTCTGATAGAGAAACGAGCATGGAAAACGAAATGCAAGCAAAGAATGATTGAGCGAATAACAGAAGACTGCATTCAAATCCAGAGGGGAGTGTATGTATAGCATGGGTCGCAACACTTAATCAGCATCTGGACTAGCGGAACGACGAATGAGAGTCCGACTTACCGTTAAGAGTCAGGTTTAGGTGCGCCTGATTAGCATCATACCTAACCAATTTGGAGAAGATTGTCATCTGTGAAGATTGAAAGCAATTGTTCAGTGCGACGTCAAAAGAAATATCAAAGTGATTTAAGTCATTCTTGTACAAAATCAGTGTTTTGTGTAGACAAGTTTTTATCGACGAGTGGACAAGTGTGAGTGGCAGTGGTAGACAAGCAGCGATGAATTAATAACTGAGTGCTTTATAAAGTTCGAACTTCATAATTAGATCTAACAACATTTCTCATATAACTCTGAGCTCAGCGAATATGCAAGATAGAAATATTTGAAGAGGAAACACATATTGTACATTTCCCAGGGGATGTATGGAGCATGCGCGTATTGTTATGCAATTTGAAAGACTCATAAGTTAGTAATTAGTACTTATCAGATCTTGTTTTTTGCTCAATATTTCAGCAGTAGTATAGATATACCATTATAACCTTGAATAAAATAATTTATTTAGATATAAGTTTGTTTTCTTTTGCTGTATTCAATTCACTTAATTAAATAAACATTCATCTCAATTAGATAAAATTACTGCTCTCTCCCACTTACTTGTATGATTGTTTTAGTACCTTGCATATACTCTTAATGTGGTGCAGCCAATGCAGCCCATTAGTTGTAATACATAGGGGTGAATTCAAAGAATTTATTGAACCTAAGGTTACTGCGGCACAAACCAAATATTCAAATCACTAGGTGAAGCATGTTCGCTTTGGTTTGTGTGTACCAAATGCATAATAAGTTATAAGTTAAAACTCATCGTACTGAGTAGAAGCAAGTGGAGAAATTAGAACTGACGATACACAGTAGAGGAAATGAGTTTCCATGTGCTCGTGACCAGTCGGCTTATTTGTGATGCTGGGTACAACCTCTGTACTTCAGTGAGCGAATTCGCTACTGGATTTTTTTTTTGTGGTTGAATCTGCAGAGGGAAAAATCGTTCATCGCACTAAAGCAGTAACCGGAGAGGCAAGGTCTAATACTGCGGAATAGTAAATACTTTGTCACTGATTTTGTCCGCTATAAGATGGGCCCTTACGGAAACGGACATGGTGACAGAACGCAGCGATTTTATCTAGATTATGCAGAGATTGTTGCACTTCTCTTTGTCCACTTGGTAGGTCAAATTTTAAAGTATACAGACAAAATGATGAATCCTCCACCTTCGGAAATAATTTACTGCTAAATGCATTAATCCCTCCTGTTGTAAAAAATCTGAACCTACCCAACATTAAGTTTCATGCAGGGTACCTGATGTAAACCTGACCAGTAATGTTTTCCATAGCAGGCATTATTTATTTTAGATGATTTATTAAATGAAGTGAAAACTAATGAAATTGTTAAGAAAATCTACACATGTTACAGTTACCATCTCAATTTCTCCATGTTATAACAACTCAGAACCCTTCGCCCATTCAAAAATCATTCGTACAATAAGCTTAAACATAGAGTTCATCTTTCTGTTAAAGTCACCGAGAGATGTAGACCAGATTTCTATCACACATGGCATAGGGTCGTTTACTCATTGAAGACTTAAAGATGTCACTCAAGCCTCATAGCTATTTGCTACTTGATTTAACTCATAGCTGCTCCGATGTTCTGAGACTGCATGGTACGAAATTTCTTCATTAAAGACCGATCGTAATCTATACGAATAAAAGAAGGATTTAAAAACGTTGCCAATCATTTTTAAATTGTACACGAAGAGAGTTGCATACAGCAATGATTCCTGTGGTCGTAAAACATCGCCATTTTTTAGGAGCTTTGAAACTCAGACCCAAGACACAGGAAAGTATTAATGCAGCAAGCAACCTTTAATCAAGCCAAAGCTCTGTGTGAGTCATAACATTTTACATCATAAAGTCGCATGGACACTTCGAATTATGCAACATTTGAAGAAGATAAAAGGTGTAGCCCATAAAAATATTACATTAATGGTGAAGAAATCTTATCTGAAGCAATGCGAAAGTAGTTTCCTTCTACCACTTTTGCTAGGAACCATTCCAGTTTCGATTTTGAATAAATTAATTACTTAAAACATGCAAAAGTTCATATTACGTGTTTCTCAAGAATATCAAAGACTCATTCATACACAAACACAGAGTCTACCAGCGGTGCCAACACTTAAGCCAGCCAAACATAAACTGGATGGGGATGACGTTGGAGGAGATAAAAATTATGACATGCAAGAGGATTCGCAAATCAACGAGATTTTAAAAACTCAAAATTTGAATGTGTACCAGAAAAGAGAACTTTATTTACACATACTTTAAAAATATCTAAATGCAAAGCAACGTGAAGATGGTCTGACACAACAAACGGAGTTTTTCATTCCAAGCAACCACTCAAACTCATCCGATGGTTTCATTAATGCACCAACCGCCTCTGGTGCAACCACCTCATGAGGCCCCACCTTAGCTGTTGCCTTAGCAATTTGCCTATTCACTTGAATTTCATTCCACAACAAGTGTAAAAGAAGATGCCAATGTTGATGTTAATGTTGATGATGCCGATGGAGCCAATGAGGGTGAACATGGAGTTGGTGCCATGAACTTACCTATCGAACAGAACACTTGGCAAGATCAGCTCCTCAAGAAGTTTCAAAAGATGCTTGATGTCAAGCAGTGTGTCAATTGGTGGACCTACGTTGCGAGATCCAAACATCACGAGGTTAATACATAACACTTTATCACCCATTCCCAACGTGAAGATATCACTGGCAGGGCAACAATGCTTCACAGAAGTATCACAGTACCTCGATATCTCCAAAGATTTAATCATCAACCTTTTTACCGAGCTGCGAGCACATCAGGCACACTTGGAAGCCAAAAGCGTACGTCAAAACACAGTGGTGTCAGCTGACTGCTTTAGAAATAACCATTGTTAACTATTTAATGTAAAAATCCAATTTCTTATGCAATCATTAATTTTTTAATTGCTGTAAAAAATTCGAATAAATATATTTAAATGTAAGAAATCCCGTGTCTGTGCAATTATTTATTTCTTAACACAAATTCATTCAATTTTTAAAAAATTATTCAAGTATAATGAATATAGAAATTGATTAAATACAAATAATTAGAATAATTAAGCAATAATTTAAAGCATTAAATTGGTCCCATTGGTTCTATTTGGATTTTTGACAAGAATTAATTTCGGAGTTGTTAGTAAATTCATCTTGAATAAATTCACATTTCACTAACATTATTAAGTAGCGGAAGAATGGAGCTACTTATTGTTTTCACAATGTCCGTCTGTCTGTCCGTCCATCCATCCATCCCCTTCATAATTTCCGTATTTTTTAAGGTGGAAGGTTGAAATTCGGAATGGAGCTTACTATGGGCACGTGCACCTTCCAATTTAATTTGGATTTGATTGGCCCACTGTGGTCGGATTTTGGGCGGCGGAAATTAGAGGGGACCAGAAGCTCAATGTGTATTTATGCATATAAAGGAGTGAAATTCGGTAGGCAGATTCCTCTAAGCAAGATCAACATTAATGTAAAGTTTGGGCTAAATTGTCCCAATACATCTGGAGTTGTGGGGATGGCAGTCACTTGGTCTTTAGAACTCTGACAACATATGGCATGTGACTTATCATTTGATTGAAAATGATGATAAAAGAAAGAAGATAGAGCTCTTTTTCATTTTCTAAATACTATGTTCGAGAAAATCAATTATTTGACTAAAAAATGGGGGAAGTTAAAAATGCAGATAAAAGGGTAAAAATAGATAAACTTAGCGCTTCCGCTACTTTCCTATACCTTCCTCGGGAGGATTAATTTCTTGTTTGTTATCAGTTCATTTGTATAAGTTCTGTTCACGATGGCATGCATAGAATATCCTCTGGCTGATAATTTCAAGTAATGCAGGCAGTGTTGGCCACAGGTGTCAGATATCTGATGTTGCACTATTCTCGTGTTGTAAATCCATTTAGCAGAGTATACAAACATGAATGGATGGAAAATTTCCGAAAGAATTCAAGATGTATGCTTATTTGTTGGAGGGTATAAAGAATGCAATCCAGTGTGTGCCTGGTTTACTGGAATTGTTTGCATTAGCAATGAGTAGAGATTGGTAAATAGGTTTTGGATGTCTGACCAAATCCACGAGGAAAACGCCTTTTGCAAAAGGGCAGGTGTATAGGCCTTTCTAGAGAGCACTCCAAATTTGTTGCGTATCCATCGAACTTAATCCGTGAAATCAACGCTCACGACTCTGTCTTTATAAATTTTTAAGAGGTTCTGGTACTGACAATATGCTATAAGATTCACAGAGTTAGTTAAAGGTTCTGAAAACTGAACTTCACTGCTTAATGTGCCACCTGAAAGATCACCTGAATGATCAACGGTTAGAAATCTAGAACTTGAACGTAATCTGATCGAGTAACCCCTGTCCTTTCCAAATTTTGAGTGTTTTCATGGAGTGAACAAACTCTTTCAGGTAAGAACCATTCACAAAATTAGGGGTCAACAGCTGCACTAGTATTGCATAAGTATCCAACAACAGTGAGAAGAAAAACAAGTTGAAATGTTGAAAGTTGAACGCTTTTGATTTAAAAGAGCCATTCTGCGTTTCACTCATCGCAAATGCAAAAAAATCAAGGGATTACGAATCTGACTGATTATTAAGTTCTGTATAACGTGATTTCTTGTCCCATCCAAGATGCTCGACGAGATCATTTCAACTTGACCGATCGGGTAAAACGCATTAGTGGTTTGCAGAGTCTTGGCATGAGCAAATAATGTGGCTACAATAACTTTAACCCTCTCAACATTCCGTATGGCTATTCAGATTATAATCTGATAATAGGATTATCTACATCCAATATGAGAGCAAAGACTTGTTTACTCCTGTAAAATCTCAGCCAGGGAATGGAGAAAATGTCTAAATCACAGTTGAGGCATTCACTACTCATCTGATATATCATCAATGCCATGGCTGGGGTTTGTATTAGGCAAATTTGGATGGTAAAGAACGTATGTTTAAAATTCGCTTAGAATGTTTTATGCATTCCTCTTCGTCATCTCTGCTTCTTCTTCTGAGACTTTTTGACTTTGTCATATGATGCACTCAACCTCTTCATCGTCTTCTATTCATCAGAAACTCTTCTAAGCTGTTAGCCCTAAGTCTTTTTACATTTGAATGAGTCGGTGTTGAAAAATTCATCATTTAATGCTTCCTCTACCTCTCTGAATACCATTTCCTGAAGTGCACTGCCCCCAGCCTCCCTCATTCGCCAGAAAAATCACTGTTTAAGATTTTGTCCATGTATCACATCATTAAAAACGGACACAACACCTTTTAGAGCATGTCGACCAAGAATTTTACTGACAGAGCATGTAACTACAGGTTCTCTGAAATGCTGCCCCTCTAAACACAGCCATCACCCTTCTGACTTAAATAATAAAGTTAAATTGCCTCTTGGCTCAGCTGACAGGTGACACAGGAACAATTCGAAAGAGAGGGGAAAAAGTGATATCACAAGTTGAGGTTGGATGTATCTATACTGATAATAGTTGTGTTTGTCCCGTGTAAAATCGTTGAGATAGAGCCTTCACCAATAGTGGAGTGCAGGTCAGAAATGTTGGATTGTAAACCCAATGTGTTATGCAGCCCATTATTAAAACGAATGCACTGACCCGCTGTACATTTGAAATGAAAACATTTGATGAGTGCCTCAACAACGTCTCTACGACTATCATAATAAACATTGGGAATTTTTGAGTTGAGTTGTTCTGGAATGTCAGGTGGGTCGAAAATAATACCACTAATGATTCCATTGTTTGTGTCATTCAAAGTCATAACAAGAGAGGGTCTTCATTTTCTTATTCAGGAACCCTTCAGGTATAAAACCGATGTTGACCTCAGCTGAGAATTCTATGAAGCACTCAGTGGAATCAGTAAACTCTAAAAAATCACTAGCCAGCTTTGTCTCGATGCCTGCTGCTCTAAAACAACCTTTTAGAAAATCAATGGCTTCTGAATTGCTTTGTAATTTGGAATTCTTAAATTCAACAACCTTTTGTTACCTTTTGTTAAATTCCATCTTTCAAAGTGATCCCCTCTTTCTCTTTCAGTTGCGCCGTTAGTTTTTCTAGCAATGCCTGTATCAAAAAATATAGTCTCTCGGAGGGTGTAGAATCCACGAGAATTAGAAAACGGAATCGGGTCAAAATTTCACCTACTTTATTGGGTTTCAGCTTTAGCCACTAAAGTTCAGCCTAGTGGGTCATCTGGGTCTGACCCCCACCAACAGCTGTGCTGGAATACCCTTGCATGAGGCTATTAATAGAAAATGATTCAAAAATTCTTCCGGATCTTCTCTAGAAATTCCTGAAAACTTGGGAAACTGAATCTTATCCATAGTCCTCAGCACTGGCAAATCAGCTTGCAAGCTCTGCACCGCTTGCGTCAATAGTTGAAATGAAGGCAGTAGTTCATTCATTTTTTTTGAAAGGACAGGACTTTTATTGTCTGACTTCTTCCTGCTAATAAACTGACAATCCTACCAACTGTCGGCTAGAAGGAATAATACAACCTATCAGGAAAACGAAGAAAAAAATGAAGGAAAGGAGCAAATAATTAAAACATGCAATTCCCAATGACTTCTAATAACCTATTTTTAGCTAAACAAAGCCAACGCTAAGGACACAGATTTAAATTCAACCTTTGTACCTTGCACTTGCATGCCTGTTTAAATGCGTCAATATACGCAGCTAATCATATATGACAATTTTTTTCCGCACTAAACGCCTAAACAAATAATCTCCCTGACTTTCTAACACTAAAAGCTAAACCTCAAAAGGGTGGGCTGGGCGGGGGGAAAAAAAACTTATGGGTCGCAGTAAAGAACCATGCTGGCTAACACCTGCTAATAAACCAACAATCGTACCAACTGTTTCACGGACAACTTGGCTGTGCGCAGTGGAAATGAATAATGAAGCCAAAATAAAGTTGATAGGATGTAAAAGAAATCAGTTTATTAAAATAAATCACTAACAATATTACAGAACAATTAGTGCACCTTGGCTAATCGCAAAAGATACTTATGTGACATACTCTTAGCCTGGATACTTACGTGAGTACTTTAAAGAAACAAAAGAAAATATAATTAACAATTATTAGATGAAATTTGACAAGTTATTACAATAATACATCTTTTACACTGATAAAGTCCAACAAAAGAGAAGCCGCCTTAACTTTTGAATTTGCATGAAGTCAAAATAAAGGCCCAAATCGTCCTCTATAAATAATGCTTGATGACTTCCCAAACAAACGTTTCTACAGGATTTACAAATATTTCGTCTCTAAGGGATGCACTCCTGTCACAATGATAATAAAGATAAGATGCAACTGATGTGGCTTCCTAGTTGCCATACGTGACTTCAAAAATTCTTCAAGGGAAATGGCGACAACTAAGCGTTTATTTCATTATAGTAAAGGTGCCTTGGGACCTTATATCCCGACTGGCTGAGCTGTAAAATATGTAGCTCCTAGGTCAGCTAGCAAAAAAGTTAACAATGCCCATGGCATAATGCAAAGTGATTCGTACTGGTTTGAAAAACCCTTAATCTGAGCCTCGCAAATTACGCTCCTGCCTGTGATGCTGCATGCAATTAACTTTCCAAACAGTAAGAGCATGGAAAATGCTGGCCTGCACTAATGAGGAATTCGACACCTATGTAGTCAGCGCGAAAACGAGCTGTGAATACCGTGCAACAAATATCATAATCAAATCTGTACTCACGGTTTCTGACTAACTGTTTTGTAGCTCTTACGGACGTAACTGCTTCGACGCTACTCAAAGTCGTAGTTGAACCTTGGTTGACTAAGAAGACACTGCATTCCTTTTTCCAAACACCGTATACGTATTTCATATATCAGGTACCCATCTTCAGCAGCGAACGACAAAAGTAAAAAGAAAACAAAACCTTAAAGCTAGCGAATATATAGTCTACGGCTGGGAGGGGAGGGCACATTCCTAAGAATCTCTCCTATTGGTTAAGCGAAATGGATTGGTAAAAAATCAAGGCTTATGGACAAAGATTAAAACAATGCGGGAGGGAAACAAGAGGGAGCCCAAGAGGAAACATCTAGCCAACAAGTGGAGGGATGGAATTTTTTTTACCGTGTATAATATCCCTTTCGAAATACCTGGTACACGAAATACAGTCCGTCTATTTTATCTTGGCAGCTGACTCAATAAGTTGCCATGGTCAAGGTTACCTTTAATTCATATTAACCAAGTCAAAGTCGATTAATCCATGCACGCTTTGACTCCTACTTTGACTCACACTTTGATCTAATTTGTTTCGTTGTTATATCTGGAAATTATATTACGAGGGGCGATTGATAAATAAGGTTTCCATGCTGTAACTTTTTTTTTTGTTAACCGATTTTCAAATTTTTTTTGTATCTTATACTCACATTTGTCCTCTATGTAATACACTATTCACTTTTCGACATAGTCTCCATTCCTTTCCAAGCATTCAACGTGTGACTAGTTGGGTGAACCCGTCGGAGAGGAATTCCGGAGTTGTTGTCGACACCAGGATTGAATGGCAGCGTTTACCTCGCCGTCAGAACCAACTCATGTCCCTTAAGGGGCTCTTTCTTCTTTGGGAAGTGGTGAAAGTCGCAATGTGCAAAGTCTTTCATTTTTGAACTGCGATTTTTCGGCTTTGAACTGTAGGCGCTGCAACGCCTCTGGTGTGTGGTGACTCGTGTGCGGGCGGCCTTTATCGTACTCCAGAAGAGGGTCCAAAGCTGCCATTCAATCCTGATGTCGACAACAACTTCGGAATTCCTCTCCGACGGGTTCACCCAACTAGTCACGCGTTGGCGCAATGAGTGGAAAGGGATGGGGACTATGTCGAAAAGTGAATAGTGCATTATATAGAGGACAAATGTGAGTATAAGATACAAAAAGAATTTTGAAAATCGGTTAACAAATAAAAAATTTACAGCCATGGAAACCTTATTTATCAATCGCCCCTCGTACATACTGTTTCGCTTGGAAGACATGTTTAATGCGCTATTAATTACTATGAATGAAATCACTATTTGTAAAAAACAGACACTGGTAGTTGAAGGCTAGTTGCTAACGTGATTGGCTAAATTTGAACTATAAGGTTTATCGCTCAAACTAGGCCATCCGCCTTCTTATAATAGATGTAATACACGTATTTCCCTTTTTTTTGGTTGTTCCATTCCACAGCTTATTTTTTGTTAATTTCTAAGTGATAATTATTTTATTTCTATAGCTGCAATTTCACACCAATTTTAACGGATGTTTAACTGCATTATTGGGAAAACATATTTTATCTGGAATTTATCCAAGGTAATGCGTTTCATGCATAATCATGGGGCAACCATACTTTTATTTTCTGATGTCATGAAGAACGCAGCAGCCCTCTAATGGTTCAAATTTTCCAATATGATTTTCAAAAACGCTTTCTTTGGCTGTAAATCAATACGTTATATCAGATAGAATGCGGAGTAATAGCTCATCCGAAATATCTTTATAAGGTCTTTATGGCTCATAGCTTTCATGATTACTTGAAGCAATGAAAAGAAATTTCAGTGCGTTATCGGGGTATGCTATACAGTGGAATGCAAACGTCGTCATCATTAGAATTGACCTTACACCAATTATCAAGATTTTTAATGCCAACCAGTCAAATTCAATATGATGATTGTTATTAGTTAATTGTAGTTTCGCTTCAATTTATTTTTGGAGAATTATGCAATGTACAACAACACATTTGGCTACAAAAATATAGTTGCCATGACTTTATAAGTGACCCTCGTATATTCATATAAGAAAGGTTTTTTGTGTTGCAAAATTATAAAAAAAATTTTTTCATTTGTTTGATACCAATTTCAAATTTTAAAAAATTCTTCCGTGTGCCAAACACTGTCAAAAATATTCCAGTTATTCAAACTCTAAAAACCCAAACCTTTTGACTGCAAAGGAAAAAAAACAGGTTTTTTTGACCTCATTTTCCAAAATGGCGCCTTCCATGCACAACTTTGCTGCACGTATTGCAACTGCTTATTAACTTTTGTTTGAGAGGGTTGAAACATAAAAAGAAGAATTCGTCGTTATAAAAGAACACTAAGAGTTTTCTAAAAACCACTTTAAGTCATGGAAGCGGCCGAGATTAGAATCAATTTTTTCATTCATCATTTCAGAGACGGTGAGTGAAGTGAACGAATCTGCTGCCATTTTGAAAGAATGTCCAAAAATCCTCCTGGTTATGACTCACTTGTCCCCGAAAGGACGTCGATAATTAAGATATTTATTTTCATAATCTTTTTTATCTAATTTTAAAACTGGGTTTTCTTTATAGCTGGGATCTTTTTAATGGACACCCACAGATAACCTGGGTATTAAATTTCAGGAACTTAAATAATTAAGTTATTTCTGCCAGTGGATGCTCAGTAAGAAAAATAGTGTACTGCATTATGAATATTTGCAATAATTTTTTGTGGAAAAAGAAATAATATCGAAATAAAAAGTATATTATGATTAAATCTATAAAAACTATCATTTTACACACGGAAGCATGGAAGCAAAATTGAATTTCACTCGAAAATTTCGTTCAGATAATCTTTTCTGACTCGTTTTCGGGGAACTGGAGACCGAATTTCGAATATTTATAAGCATTTTTCTTAAATTTTATTAAAAGAAACATCTTAGAGCTTACATAAAAGGTCCTATGATTACAGTTTATTTTTGTGTCTTCATATAATATTGTTTAAACCCTGAATGAAGATTCTATCAAATGATTATTTTGATCATAATTAATCGTTTTCAGGCATAGGAAGCAATATGCTCAAATATTTGAAGAGTTAATCATCATTAATCATAAAAGGTGACATCCTAAATTATCATTCAGATTTTTTTCCTTGTTGGATTAAAAAGGGAATTTAAAGAGACTTGTTCGAATGATTTAATCAATATTATTAAAACTGTTTTAAGGATCATCCATTTCTTACTTTTTTTAATGTTTAACGCGATGGCATTATTTAATAATATCTTTGAGAGGTTAAACAAATTAAATTAACTTAGTTTTAAAATATTCCCCATTACTCCATTCGACACATTTATTCGTTCAAGAACTTTCGTTCTAAAATTTCAATACGGAAGAACTTAACCTTCTTTTACTTTCAACATTCATGTTTTAATTTAACTCATTCACGGAAAAGAATTAATAATAGAATGCCTATTGTAAAAATGTATGCAGTTCAAGAATTTAAACAAACTTAAGCGTATTTTTATTAATAGAAATGGTTCATAGGATTATATTTTACTTTTGAATATGAATAGTGTTAAATTAAGGAAAGGGAAAACATGATTGCAAATAAAAAGAAATTAAATCTTATAACAAACCTGTATCACGAAAGAGTATAACTTCTTTATAGTTTAGATTTATAAGGTTTTTAAGTTTCAGATAGATTATTAGTTGACTTTTGCATTCTTCAATTTCTTCAGTGAAGTGTCCGAGTTTCGAGAGTTTACATAAAAACGATAGGATTTTGAAATAAATGACGTATATATGTTAGGTTTCGCCATTCAGGTTGAAAATAATAAATATTCTAGAAACGTAGGCAATGGAAGGAAAAGATTCTCTCGCTTGACACATGAATGTCAATCCAAGTAAAAAATACCTGCTAATTCATATTACTTAATATATCTATACAGTAATGGTTTTATTCATATTACTTAATGGCTTTTTATAAATGAAAAGAGGAAAGAAAATTACACAACCTGGGCTCATTCATTTATTCATTTTAAAATTTATAATACGTTTTATTAAAAGAATTTAGAATTAAGTGTAGGTGAACTTAAATTTAATAAACCATTAAGGATGACACAACCAAGAAACGAAAGGCTAAACTAGTCTTCGTCACAGAAAACATTTTGAAACAATATTTCCAACATTTCTTGAATCGTTTTTAAAAACATTAATGAAGGTACTACTAAATCAAATTCAATGACATTCGAACTCATTAATTATTTTTTGTATTTATTCATGACACTTCGTTTAGAGTTATTTCATATATTATTTATTTTTTTATTTTTATTTTGTCCAAAGAATAAGTGACTAAGTTTATTTATTTATTTATTTCTCCTGGACCAGTTTATTTATCTGTAATTTATTTGTAATTCTATCTCCTGAATAAGTTTATTTATTAAATTTACGAGCAGTACATATCCGAGCCCGGTATGGTCATAGACCGACGAGTAGCACATAATATGTCAAAATACAAAATAAAAGAAAAACAGGATTAGTAATAAATAACAAATTATTGATAAATAATCACAAATTGAAATTAGCTGGGTTATAATAAATCAAAAAAGTAAACAATAAACAATAAGCAGAACTGGTTGGATTAAACAAAATCCTCTGCAAAAATCAAAAAAATTATATATAACAATGTCAACCAAACAATACCAGCCAACATAGCCAACTAAAATACAGGCCCCGGCCAACATCACCTTTACTCAAAGCCTGAGCGCGAAAATTTCATACATGGTTACATCAAGGTCAAAGCGATGACGCTTTGTTGTTTCTTATTACTAACAATTTAGTACATATATTATTAGAAATTACCAAACTTTTATCTTTTATAAATAACTAAAACTTTGATTTAAGGTTCATAAAAGATTATCAAATTTGGGGAATTGTGGTTTCTCTTCTTATTTCGTTTGTTACTACTATTTGTCCAGAGTTTTAAGCATCTTAGTATTATTACCAATTTATATATAATTTTTCTTTACTAGATTCTATATACCGGGTGGTTATAATTAAAGTTCTTCACTTCTGTGCGGGCTGCAGACCGCGTTATTGCACGGATAGTGATGAAACTTTGTGGTATGGGTTATGCATGGAGAAGAAAATTCCAACGGAAAATTTATTAGTGCATACGGTTGCTACCAGGGGAAAAATTGGCATTTCAAAATCATACACAGTAGAGTGCCTATAAGGATTAGATCATGTTTTACTCCCATAATCAGAGGGTTTTGGCTGGCTTAATCTGGTTTTTGGCTGGTTTAAGTCGAAATTTTATGTAGCCTACGTTTCAAGGAATTTTGGAATTATGTGGCTATGTTCATCACACAATTCCAAATCATTGACATTAATGAGTAAGATGTCAATGAGAAAATGTTTGTTGTGAAGCAATACTTTTGAAAACTGATTCTGACTTTATTAATATGTCAGAATCTTCTGTACTTGGATAGGTCAAATTCTTAGGGACGTTCATAAACCACGTGGTCAATTGTGGGGGTGGGATGGGGGTCAGGATTTGACCACATATGATCACAAAAGGTAGAGAGTGGGAGGAGTCAAGTAATGACCAGATGGTCAAATTAATTTTAAAATCATTCAAAATTCTGCATTTTAATATCTTTTTTAGGGGGGTTCTAATATCTATGACCACATAATTTTGAGGGGAGGATAAAAAAGGTGAAAAGTGACCACATTAATATCGTCATCTCAGATGTGTTCTTCATCAATAAAGCTTCGTAGCATATGGAACAATTTTTTTTTTCATCTCAGAATCGTTTTAATGATCATGCCCCCTAAATATTCAGTGATGCCGTGTTCACTGCTTGTTACGTTCCTTTTAGAAATAACGGTCATGATCATCTTCTGTGACCTGGACAAATTAACTGTAATAATCATTCTTTTTATTTGAATTAGCCATAATATCCTCTTTGCAGCGTTTGCAGGAAAGCGAAAAAGCTTTCCACCTTTGTGAAAGTGATTGCTACATGCATCGCTTCTCTCGTTAAAATTCGATATTAGTAACTTTTTTTTTCAAAAGGTCAAACGATTAAAAGTTCAAAAAGATAGACAAATAAAGAGAATTCTAATATTAATAAGCGAGACTGTAACTATGTACGAGTATTTGAGCAAAAACGCATGCGTCCTCCTATGCGTGGCTGGCGCATTCGGGATCAAAATGGCGGACGGAAGCCACAAAAGTGAAAGGTGTCACCACCTTTTTCCCGCTCTCATCCTACTGAAATGCTGTTAGAGGGACTGTTCAATTTGCGCACTCTCTGCGTCGATGACATGCTGGATGCGCAGAGCAGCGTGCTCACAAGTAGCACGAGGTGTCTCCCATGAAATGGCTGCAACATGACGATGGCTTTCAGTTCAGGCAAGGTCCGTACGCCTCCTGATAAACACGATCCTTAAGGATTCCTCACAGCCAGAAGTCACATGGATTAATGTCTGGTAAACGGGTAGGCCACGCATCTGGAAAGTGTCTCGACAGAACATGTTCATCGCCGAAGTGGGAAGAAGTTCTTTTACTGGGCGATCAATATCTTGTCTGTTGTCTGTTGAAGACTGTTGTCTGTAAACACCCGCGTTCCTGCAATGCTGGAACCATATGCCGTGTCAAGTGTTGAGCATAATGTCCACTTGTAACAGTGCACCTGACAGGACCTGCCGGCGTCAAAAAATATGGATCCAAAATGAAATCCGCGCTGAATCCACACTATGCAGTCACGTACTGGGAATGCAACGATGCTCGTTGCACCACATGAGGGTTAGAGGAACTCCATACGTGACAATTCTGGGTATTCACAGCGTTGTCTAGCGAAAAATGCACCTCATCTGTCCACAGAATGTTCAAAGGCCACGTATCGTCAAAAGCCATTTTAGCTAAGAAACGAAATGCAAAGGGTAAACGCGTTTGCAATCCGGTGGCTACAAATTAGGTATCCACTAATTCTGTGTGATGTGATCCTGCAGAAGGGTTGCCATCCATTTAAGTGTTCTCACAGATTTATGTGCAGTTGTAGATTCCTGTTGGAAGACATACGGCCTGCTATTGCGAACGCTGTAACAGGTGCACTATCTGGATCTTATACAGGTACCAGTGAAGAATGGACCGCAAATCTTTCGCACTGTGGAGCATGGAATTTACAATTCACGTGCTACCGCTCGAGCACTGGTCGCTGAGTGGACGTGGATGCTTTGTCAATCACTGCTACTGCCACTTCGTACAATCGGACAGCGTTCTCGTCCTGGCAGCTCACCTAACTCCCTTGTCTCTTCGAATTTCTGCATCATCTTTCACGTAAACCTCTCGCTGTTAAGAGTACTGTTCGCAATCCCTTCACACGCCGATATTCTCGCAGTGCTGTTGCACTATTGCTGCTTCACCAGGAGCGCACGTTCTATGTTTCAATGTTGCAATAACGCGGTCTGCAACCCGCGCAGAAGTGGAGAACTGTAATTATTTATAACCATCCGGTATATAGAATCTGGTAAAAAAAAATTTTTTTGAAATATATATAGTAGTTTTGTTTTTATTACAAAACAGAACTTACTTTCTGAATACGCCTCGTATTTGGAGTTCATTTTTTGAATAATAAGATTTCTATGTCATATGATTTATACAGAAACACTGATTATTTAGCATGTGACGAAGGAACAAGCTTTTCCATAAAAAACTTTTCGGGAGTTGGCAAAAAATTGTACAACCACCAGAAAAAATGAAAAGGGAAAGAAATGTGGATAAAAGTAATAATATAAAATAAATAAAAGACTCTTTGACCACAACAAAAATACAAAGATCGTATTTTTCCTTTTGTATTTTTGTTGTGGTCAAAGAGTCTTTTATTTATTTGATATTAAGCTTTTCCATATCCTAGGAATAGGAGGCTTTTTCCGTCTGTTTAAAAAGACAGTGGATCTTGAATTAGGAAATGACTTTTGAAGTCTTTATCCGAGAGCACTATATTTTCAACGTATCTTCGAGAATGGCTTCCTTCTTCTTCCTCATATGCAACTGCTCTGCTACTTTGCTTACTCTATAAGCGAAGAAACCAAGTGAAAAACACCAGTTAATCATGACCTTCGTAAGAGAAAGCCACGGCTAATAACATATCGCCCGCCATTTTTGCCTTAAAAATTTTTGCAGCAAACCGCCGTGAAGTGTTCCCAAACATTTTAGCAGTGGCGTCATAATACTTAAAGCAATGACGTCACATCTCAACCTTGCTGCAGGGAAGAATTATAACGGGAAGCGAAGCTCGGGGGATTTAGTGAAATCGGATGTAATTATCGACCTATTGCAGACCAGTGGCGCAGATTTCACTTTAATAGCATTGGAACTGTTACGACCTGCGCTTCCCGTTGAGTAATTCTTCCCTGCTTGCTGTCAGTGGTGCGCTGAGATAAAAAAATCCGAGGAATTCTTTTATTATATTTTAGCATAGAAAATTTCTAGGGGGGGGGGTGTCATAATGAGACCATTACAACACGTGTCATTGTATCGATTTCGACTATCATATGCTTCGAGAAGATCGAGTTACATGAAGACAGGCACACAAACACGTTCTTCCCCAGTAATCATCGGATTTTTTCTATCTCAGCGCCGCAACAACGGCTAAGCGACGCTGCAGTGGTTCCGTCTTTTCCTTTAGAGTCTAAAGAACTGCTGCCAAATCTGTTCCAAGCGTGCTTAAAACGACGAACGGAGTCATTTTCACCAAAAAGGGAAGTACGTGATCGGCACCCCGGCTTTTTCCATAAAAAGTAATGAATCTGATAGAGAACAGATAGTAATTTACAGTCCAGGTGAAAATAAATGTTATTGATGCTCCATGGAAGCACAAAATGTATATTTTGGTCGCACTCTTTTGCAATTGCATACTGTTTTTAACCAGTCATTTTACAGCAAATCACGCTTTTATGATGCTTATATCTATTTTACAACAAAAAAATGAGTTTTCCCGAACAATATGTATGTAAAAATGTGTAAATAGGTATATACACGTATAGTAAACATTCCGTTAACGAGTCTTAAATCTTGTACAGTCGAGTAATTGACCCGAGAATTGCGACTCGGAAATTCGGGTCAAACAACTCTTACTGACATCCGTGTCCAATGACTCTCTTAAATGGGTCGTATTGGAAGAATCATAGGATTCTCACAAGCGGGTCATATTAACCGCATATTGCTGTGAGTGTTGATTGAAAACAGTATCTGACTAGCGTTTTCAAAACCTTCAGAATGAACACCAACATAACCAGACTTGTTAAATGCGTACGCAATTAAAGATTTTTCTATCGAAAAATGGAAGGAAAAATTCTGCGATCTGGGTTCGAACCATGAACCTCGGCTGTCATGGCCGACACCTCTACCAGTTGGGCGTACGCAATCATATTTTCGAACCTGATTGATGATAACTGATTGAACACGAACGATATTATTTTGATAACCAAAATTCTTCTGGTTTCCTCAGAAACATATTCAATAATAATTAATTCTTCATAAATTTATCGAACAATCAGTTTCATCTGCAAAAAAAAAGTAGACATCCAATGGCGGCTGAATGTATTTTGTGGCTTTCGGTGGGATTATTTTCACTTTAATAGTTTTCTGTGCTTTCTGAAAAATATCATCGAACATAGAAATATCTCTTTGACCGGACCACGAATCAACTAGCAAAAGTTAATTATTGTCTGCATTCGGGAGTAATATTTCCGTTATCCACTTCATATACAGAGCCTTGTTGTCACGGAATTTTAATTATTCCGATGGCATAAGTGATCGTCTGCGCTCCAGAGTGTTTGTGAATTCAGAACGAAAACGAAAGGAGCATCGGGCGCGTCATCAGGAGCATCATCTCGCAGCAGCCAATGGGAGGGAAGCGAGCCTCTCTCCTGCGAGCTCGTGGAAAAAACGTCGTCGGAGAGTTAGAAGGAATTTGGCGACTACCGAGGGAAGTCAACTCCAAAAGAAGCTCCTGACTGAGTGCGACCGAGAACGTGGACTTTACATGGTTTTGCCAGAGCCTGAGAAAAAGGCTCGTTCCTGTTCGTCTACTACGGAGTCGGCGAGCGCCGCGTCGTTGGATTCTTTGCCGTGCCGAGAAGCATCTCCGGCGGAGAATGTTTACGTAACAAAGTGCGTGCCTTCACTGGATAACAGAGGTGAATCCACGATTTTCTGCGCAGTACCTCAGGAGCTAAGTTTCACCGCCGTTTGCTTACTTTACTCGCTGGTGAGTGTATCATTTACCATATGTTTCACAGCCGACTTTGCCCGTAATGCTTTCCCTGAGTTAAGTCGCCGTAAGTTGCAATCTAATACACGAGTGTTTGGGTTTTGGCCCGGAGGCATGGCGGCGTACTTCCGGAGCGACCTAGGTTTCGTCTATTTGCAACCTTAAATAGAATGTATGTGTATTCATATCGTATGCTGTAGCTTTCCTTTATAATTCCTCCACGTAGCCTGAATTTCCTATTTAGTGCTATTTGTTTTTTTTTTGAATGTATCATTAATGTATTCTTTATGCTTAATGGTCTCCACAGGAGTCTTTTGTGACCTCGTGTAATTATGGAAGTGGAAAGCTTATCTTAAAGATGCGAAACTAATTTAGAAACCATTTACATTGATAATACTTTTATTATAAGACTTTACCGGACTGGGAACTTTGCTAGTTGTGACTTTCCAATTTATCCTGTGCCTATCAATTTATTGTATTATTTGAGTGGACAGTGAACTTTCTTAGTGCGCCGTTATTGAGCTTTTGTCAGCTCTTGTGCCGAAATAGAAGTGATGTGTTAACCTATTTTTATATGCCAGCCGCATTTGAATTAATTTACAATATTGGCATTTGGTCATAAAACTTATTTGCTGTATTATCATATTGTGATTAATTATTGTTAACTGGTTGGATTGACTGTAGCGATTTGATTTTTAAGCTCGACCCAGTTAAAATGCTATCTATAAGTTTACCTTATCTCTTATGAGATTTACTTTTAGGATATATAAAACTTGTGTTGATATTACATGATGAATTTTGAGTATAACGATACGTTTGCTTAGATATTATTTACTTTGCAATTATTTATTTGCAGTCATTTATTACTTATAGCTTTGTGTGCTTTGATTAACTCTTAAGCATAATTTTGTAATTGTTTGATTGTTTTATGCTTCAAGAATTTAGTTTAATAGAGTTTGAAGATATATCTCTGCTAATATAAGTGAACCTTGTGGCTTGGTTTTAGCTTGTATGTTTAATAGTTAAACTTAGACATTAGTTCACTTTGAAGTGTGCTTTATTAATAAGATAAATTCCTATTTATCTTTTTCTGTTTTTCTGTTAGCAGTGTTATGAATTGTTTTCGTTATTCCTATTTATTGGTTGTGAGGTTCTTGTTTGAGTTCCTCACGTAGTTGACCATTTTGCTTTAATTTAATAAACATTATTATTTACTTTTATTCAATTTTTGTGTGCTGTTGCATGTTATTAATACTTCCACTGCGTAGCCCTAAATTCAACTTTAATACATGTGACACTTGTTCAGTTTTCCCGATTTTGAAGCCTATATAGAAACATTAGGACACTTTTTTTGAAAGTGTTTTAATTGATTTTTTGACTAATGCGCCAAACTGATCTTTTCTTTCTTGCAAAACGATTAAAACTTATCCAACTAATTTCCCACTAGAAGATACCAATGGCTGTACTGTGTACGAATGAGACATGTCACTAATGCTTCGTCAGTTTGCTTTTCGCCTTCACAATAAAGTGTTCTGTTTGACACCATTTCGATGTTAATTACTGATTGGTCGGAGTTTAAAATATTATCAGCCGATATGTTTTCTTTCAAAATGAAATCGTTCACTTCAAGAAGAAAGGCAATAGACGAATCTTCCTCATCAGTCTTTTGCAACAGTTGACGTTTTATGACAAATGTACTAGTTATTGTCCGCCTGACAATTTTATGCTGCTTCTTGAATGAGTTGATCCATGTATGGCTTGCTTTAAAGTCAAAATTAAGTTCGGCAGCCTTCTGTAGAGCAAACCTTTTAATTAACATTTCGTGAATTGGTGCAGTTCTTAAAATTTCTCCCATGTAAGCTTTTTGATGCGCTCCGTATATTCTTTTTTGTTAAGCCCATGTTGGACAGCTCTCTTGATGCTTTTATATTCACTATAGGTGATTCTCAACCGATTGCAAAATTTACGAACGTTCCAGTTCTTGCTCTAACCTTGCAACTTGCATCTCTTTTCTTTCCAATAAAGTTTTGCACTTTTTCAAGTATATCGTTCATTTTTTCAAATGTATACTTCCTTGTATCAATCGTGTACGTAGGTTCAAAAGTAGACTGCATTCGAAAACGTTATTCGAATTGTTTTGTTCATTGACATCCAACTCGTTTACATCTTCCAATGTCGTTGTCTTACTACTGAGCAACGAATGAGCAATGCTATTTATTTCTTTTTCGATGAAGAATGGAATTTCTTGTTCCTCTATTGACAATGTGTTTTGGAATGAATACGAATCATCACACCTGGATAAAATAAATCGCACAATGTTGACGCGACTACTATTATCACCATCCATTTTTGCACAACTGAACATTCATTTTTGGCATATTTTATTATACTCTGTCCGACGAAAGTTTGACAGCGCGAGTCCAGTTAAATTTTAGCTTTCAATTGTTTAGGCATCGTTGCAAAATAAAATAAAATTAACAAATCTAACAATTGAATTTACTGCAAAATAGCTGGTTAAAAACACTACACAATTGCAAAAGAGTGCGACCAAAATATACATTTTATGCTTTAATGGAGCATCAATAATATTTTTTTTTCGCCTGGACTATAAATTATTATCTGTTCTCTATCAGATTCATTACTTTTTATGGAAAAAGCCGGGATGCCGATCGCGTACTTCCCTTGTAACGCTGTGTCTAACGCTGTGTCTAACGCTGTGTCTTACGTGAGCGAACTTGAGCAATCAAGAGCATTATTTCTGTGAGAGTGCCTTACGTGAGCGAATCCTAGCGGCGAGAGGTTGAGGTGGCAAAGAGGCGGGCGCGAAGAGAACAAACCAGTTTGTTTTGATCACGCGAAGGAAGCGGTGCCTGCCATATGGTCGAGGAAAACGATTTCCTGCATACAGAAAAGACCATATATATGGGATCAAATGAATAAAGATTAACATAACCATTTTTAAACTACTGAGAATGGAAATTAAAAATTAATTACGTGAAATAGAAATTGAAAAATTGTTAATAAGATTAAATTTGTGCTTGAAAAACTTCATTAAAACTGATTCTAAAAAGTTGCTTTGAAGGCACATCTATTACAGTAACTTGAAAAAATTGATTTGCTACTTGATTATAATAATTATAATAAGGTCAATTCTTCAATATTAGGTCAATTTTGGATGACCTGGGGAGAGCGCTTATTATTTATTTAGAATAGAGTAGCGTAACATCAAGCACGTTTGCAGGAATTTTTCAAAGGCGATTTTGACTTCTCAAAGGGGGGGTTTATTTATCATAATTAATTCTCCACAAATAAAGAGGGTTAAGCCCCAGCTAAACTCCAAATATGCCTTGGTGATTTTGGATAGGTTTTCTTGATGCGGAAAAATAAAAAAATATAAAAAAAGTAAAATAAAATAAAAAAATAAAATACAATTCCATTTTTTCTTCTTCGTTTGTAATAATTTTACATAAGGATTTTCCATTAGCAGAAAATGACAGATAGCATAACTAGCACAAAATAATCTGACTGATCTCACTCTAATACATCTTTAGGTCGCCGCGCTGAATTCGCTCTCATTTTTCGCTCACGTAAGACACACAGTCCGCTTCTCTTTCCTTCGCGCACTTTCCCTCTCAATTCGTCCGCTCGCTCGCGTCTCTCCAAGATCGCTCACGGAAGACACATACTAAGAGGATAGGGTGGTGGATGCGCAGGCACCTTTCTTATCGTCTTTGGTCAAAATAACTTCTGGCAGCATGCAACACCCAGCCAATGGCATTTAAACCTTGGGTCGTGTAACATCATGTACAGTACAGTACAGATTAAATGATCTTAAACGATTGAAAAAAACTGATGTATTGAAGCTACATAAATAAGTCGTTGCTTCCGATGGTTCTGAGAAACTGTTAAATTCTCAGGCGATTGAACAAATCATCCTACACCAAAAGCAAGCTGAACCACAGCAGAAACCGGCTTCGGACCTTAACAAAATAAATTATAAACCAAAATTCCTAATACACAATAAAAGTTACATATCAGGATTTTGTACATCGTAAGTATTATGTAATTTTTATTGTATACAGGGTATTTCAAAAATACTTTTACAAACTTTTAGGGGAGGTAGTATGGATGATTCTAAGCAAAAGAGTTCATATGAACATGGGTCTGAATTTGAACGTTGAGATATGAACAGAAATAAAAATGCCGCCACCAAGATCAACATGTTACTAACTCAGGTTCTATAACAGGGGTCGGCAACTGGCGGACCGCGGAAGGTCAAAAACTGGACCGCCAAATTTTTTTTGAAAGTTTGTAAAAGCTATAGGAATAACCTTTTGAACTGTCGCTGATTATCACGATGCTATCGAAAATTAAAATAAAAAATTAGTAAGGAATACGAGGTTTTTTTTCTGGACCTCAATAAAAATTTTCAAAAGTATCCGGACCCCACCTATAATTACTTGCCAACCCCTGTTCTATAACATCTAGGATGATGAAATTTGAGGGAATAATAGGGTACATAAA
>JAHWFO010061155.1:220665-250496 GCA_023313115.1 Rhysida immarginata
GATTGCATTGTTCACATTGTGAATAAAATATCTGTATTTTTATTTTACTGTGAAAAAAACCCGTGTCCCTTCCTGTTTGACTTAACAAAATTTCTATACTTATGAGACGCACCTTAAATAAATAAAATACAGAGTATAAATAAAACAGAAATACAGTATAGTGAATTCAATTCACGTAAAGAAACTCTTTACGTTTTTAAAAGTTTTAAAAAAGCTTAGTTTCCATACATGCGTTTTTAACTGCGTCTCTGCGTCTAGACGCATAAATTGGTGCGTCTTGACGCACGTATCATGGAAACAGATATCTGCGTCTCCGAATCTTGGTTGATGTGCGTCTGGAGTTCATGCGTCTGGACGCAGAAAAGTGAAGTAGATAAGCTTTCTACTTCTTGACGCACTTGTAAATGCGTCTCAAATCTTTCTAGATCACGTGATTGTTTTGCGCAAGCGCACTTGCTTTGTTAACCTTCCAGCGGGCGCGCCCTCTAAACGAACGCGAAAGGTCGCGTGTATTTCCTAGATACGCTATTGCAAAATATAAATTTTCAAGAGTGTACCTTTTAAAATAATGTTGTAATCAGTTATTTTATTTAAAATGAAATGAAAACAATGTAAACATAAAAGACAATAACGATTTAAAATGACCAAAGAAATGAAAATGACGAAAATACCGAAATGACGTGAAAATAAAATAAATGAAATTGCCAATATTTCCACTGTACTATTTACATTTGTGTAAAGATGAATTAAAAGTGTAAAGATATATTGGAAAAAACAAATATTTTTATTAGAACCGAGTACCGATGTTTTCTTTTATTTAGGTTTGCATGTACAGATAATGCTGTACATGCTACGGTAAGAAAGCAGAGGAATCCTTCCATCAATTCCTTTTCTTCATTTGATGGAATCTGTGCTCGGACACCAGAAATTAATAATGATATTTTAAGAAATCCGAAAAACACCGAGGTGGTGGCATGATGGTTAGAGAGAAGCTTCTCCCTCTAACGAAAAAAATTGCAAAACATAAACTCATGACGCATGCGCAGTTGAACTTTCTGCGTAGACTTCATTCATGCATGGAAACTGATACTTGCGTTCGAATTAAATGCGTCAAGAGCTGTTGCAATGTGCGTCTAGGTGCGTCCAGATGCACATTTGCTTTCTGCGTCGAGACGCAGTTATAAATGCACCAAAAATGCGTGCATGGAAATTTAGCTAAAGACATTCAGTGACTTCAGTAAGCGTGATTCCATCACCTAACACCGTACGTATGCAACTGTTTCTCCATATTGTGAAGATTCCAGAGCGTAACATGATTTGTAAAGATATGTTGAAATTTTGAAAAAGAAAATTCCGTCTGTACGTATGTGACCAATTTTGTGCAGTTAACTCCTCTGAAACGGCAAATAGCAGATCCAAACAAAAATTATACATACTTAATTAGAGGGTACCCTGAATTGTGCCTTAGCGTATTTTTATGTCAATTGGTTAAGCCTTTTTCGAGATATGAATTTATTTCTAAAAATTAAAAAATGGCTATAGCGTTCAAACCAGCGAATCAAACTCAATATACTTGACATGTACGTACTCCTCTCATTAAGGCGATTTCTTTTTGTTAATGACTTGTTTTGGCTGTGATGAGCCGTTTTGGAGTTATTAACTATCCCCTCCCCGCAGACCCTCTCCCCGTTAATTTTTTTTAAGTAATTCATACTTAGAGGAGTCCTTAAACTACGCATTGACGCATTTTTTTTATGGAAATGGGCTAAGCCTTTTTAGAAAAATTAATTTTTTTGGTAAAAATGAAGAAATGGCAGAAGCAATCATTTCGTCGCCCCAATCACCATGTAAACGACATGAACAGCTTCCTCTTATTGAAAAATACAATTTTCTTTTTGAATCCGTATCATTATCTGGTGGTAGGCCTGTGCGAAATGTACCATTCCGACATACCGATTTATTTTCTTCACGTGTCCATTACAACTTTTCCCACGAGTCATCCGGATAACGGAGGGTTCGGTTATTACAGGTCCGGATAATCGAGACTGTACATTGATACTCTCAAATATTTATGGTGGTGAATATAGTAAATTTATGCACATGTAACATTGTTTTAATTCAGATTTCAATATATTAAAAAAAACTACAGTATAACCCCGTTAATACGTGATTCAAACAAAAACTTCGTATTGTCCAGAATTACGTATTATCCGGGATTAAAAAACTAAAAAGTGTCGTGTTTTTATTTATTTTATGTATTTATTTCTGGAAAGAATTCTGTTATTTGAGTCTGTTTTCATGATTGTATATAATTATTAGAAACTACATTCTTTTAAGTACAATGCCAGTTTAAAAGATCAGATGGAGCATTATCACTGTACAGAAGGTACGGCCGAATCTCGTCTAAAATTGACAACTTGTGTCTATTTGAAGGCACAGACTGTTCGATAACGTTCTTCATCACTATCTTCTTCTTCCTCTTGATTTCCTGTGCGACATTGCTGGATTTTTTCCTCCTCATTTAAGACCGCCTCAGTGACAACACCTCGTCAATTGGAATTGGTTTTTGATATCCGATGGAACCAATCAGAATTCGCGGAACACCATCGACTATCGCATGACTAAAAAAAATTCTGCAAACACATTGCAAATAATTTAAGATTCCTAGAATGAATTTCTTAATTTTTTGAGCCAAAAATTACATATTATCCGGGATCAGTGAACAAAAATACGTATTAACATAGAAATTGCTTAATTGCAAACAAGGGGAATGGACCAAAGGAAAAACACATATTAAGCGGTATTACTTATTAAGCGGTCACTTACTAACGAGGTTATACTGTATTTCCATAGCCTACAATGATAGAAAAAACCTGCCCATCGACTTTTCTCTTTGTTCAGTATTCCAAAAAAGTACGAATTAACACCGCCTAGCGACAAAATTTAACATTCTTTCATTCGCTTATGGTGTTATGAAAAATGTAAAACGACTAAAGAGTACTTGATTTTACTTGAAAACTGATGTTCTTTGATATTTTTTATCGAGGTGTGAATGGACAGACTTTCCATATAAAGCGACTGAAACAATGTCTAATTTTGTCGCTAGACAGTCGCAGTTTTTTACTATCATTGTAGGTTATGGAAATAGTTTTTGCCGCTAGACGGTGCTAGATTTTTGGGACACCTAAAGCACTATATAGGGTGGTCCATTTAAGTGTAGACATGGAAATATCTCAAAAAACAAAGGATTGTACGAAAAAATGTCCAAATTCAAAAGTGAATTACTTCGCGGGGGTAATTCATTAGCCAAAAAATTTGACCCTCCCCCCTTTGTGAGGCGGGGGGGGGGGTAACTTTTAAGGTATATTCAGATTGTACACAATATTCGAGAAATATTTATTCTTGGTGTTTCTTTCAATTGATCTAACCGTTTAGGAGATAGAGGCCCTGAAAGTGTAGAACTTTTCCTATTCTACTTTTTAATGGTCTTTAAGAACCTGAAGTCAGAATTTCAAAAATCCAATATTTTTCAATACACACGCACAGACTCGGCCTCCATAGGACTGCTGCCCTCAAGACTTTGCTTGTACAGATTGAACACATCCTTTCTGACAAAAGTTAGATAGGAATATGGCTGTGAGGTTTAAATTCGCTGCAACACGACCAATCATCAAATGAAATAGGAATCAAAATGGCTGCCTGCAACACTGAATTGTCCATACTTTCTTTATACAATGCTTTAGGGATACCACATGAAATCAACACTTCCTAGAAAGAAGGCCTGTGCACGGAGATTTCAATTTCATACAAGTCACAGAATTGATATTGAACAAACTCAAATTAATCTCGTTAGTTGTTCAAGTAGAGGTGTACTCATATTACCCTTTCCATTACAAAGAAGACGCCTCCCAGAAAATAACGCAGCATAAGACTTAATTACCATCAGCGTTTTTATGAACTTTAATTCATCATAAAAAGTCAGTGTTAATCATGGTGGAAAGAAAGGATGGTCTGTGAACACGTCATGTGGATTGCACTTGAGGCTAACGAAAAAGGCAGGCTCCGGTACTGAAAAGTCACATGACCATCGGGGTCCGGGCAACAATCCACCCTTCATTGTTTCCAACAAATGAAAAAATGCTGATTAACAATAGAGATTAGTTCCACTTTTCGCCGCCTTCAAATTGCCCCAAAGATGGCGGCCACATAAGCGATCTACTGATTTTATATCGTTGTGCAGAACACATGGCAAAACATGAGAGTTAGCTGATTAATAATTCTTTCACACGCCGATCACGGAGTGATAACTTTATCTTTTCGTTTACTTTGTATTTGAAGTATTTTATTATTATTTTGTAAACAATTTTTCGATCATAGTTTCAATTTCAATTTCAGTTATGTATTTTCATTTTAGTTACGTATTTTTGATTTATGCTTGTGGAAAATGATTCCTGTTCCTTTTTCGTGTGTGTTTGTACCATGATCTGTAAATTAAGGATGGTTTGTATTTTTGTATGCAGAAAAACTTTGAGGAATGGTTTTGAAATAATTATTCCTCGGGCTCAAAATCTTCAAAAACAAAGCAGCCAGACAGCTAATTACTTCACGGCTCACTCCTGCCCAGAACTGTCATGGCCCGATTTGCTTCACTTTTTGCCGCTGTTAACAATAGAATTCGGAGTCTATCTTTAATATACGTCATTGGTGTAGCAACAATCCAACCTTCATTGTTTCCAACAAACGAAAAAACACTGATTGTTAAAATCTAAGATGGAAACAATGAATGTTACATTATTACTATACCTATCTTGGTCAGGTGAGCTGGCTTAGCGGCCATTTCCCTAGTGCCTGGAAGGACTCAGTCATCATCACCATTCCTAAATCTGGACTGGATCCTGCTCTTCCCACAAGTTATGGGCCCATTAGCTTGTTGCCTATGCTTTCGAAGGTCTTTGAGCGACTATACTCAAGAGGTTCAACGAGTACTGCGAGACTTTTCAGTGCCGGAGTCTGTCTTTCTCGTTAGCCTCTGGTTGCACTATGGCCGACTCGAGGCCAACGAGATAACAAGGCCTGAAAGCGAAAAAGTCACCTGACCAACTGGGTGCTAGCAACAATCCAACATTCATTGTTTCCAACAAAAGGAAAAACACTGATTGTTAATATCCAAGATGGAGACAATGAAGATTGGATTGCTGCTAGCACCCAGTTGATCAGGTGACTTTTTCGCTTCCAGGCCTTGTTATCTCGTTGGCCTCGGGCCGACTAAAATTACGTCACGCCTTATTTTTAATCGGCCATGGATTGGACGGCCATCGTAAAAGGACTTGCGCGATATGTGTCGCTCGTATAAAAGTTAATATTAAAATGTATTTAATTTTAATTATCATTTTCTGTTAAATTCAAGACTTTCACTTAATAGTTATTATGTATTTAAAACGTTAACTATGTTGTTTCTAATTGTTATTTGCGTTGATATTTAAAAATAGAAGTTTTTTTTAAAATTCATAAGGCAGAAAGGATAGCACGGTACTAGAAACTTTTTTAAAATCATTTTTTCTTTTAATAAAAGTTTACCATGGAAATCATTTTTTCTAAGATGATCAGGTAACTTTTCCGCGCCGTGGCCTGTCTTTTTCGTCGGCTACGTGACTTTTTATTATGATGTAACAATGTATGACTATTTCATGCAAAGGCTTTCTTTCTAGGAGGTGTTGATGAAAGCCAATGGACAGGCTTTCTCTTATCATTGTAGGCTATAGTATTGTTTCCATTGTAGTCTGGCTTTGTATTTTTGTAGTAGAAAAACTTATTAACAAAAGCACTTCCGGTCATACGTTTGTACTACCTATTTTTACTTGTTTTTGTATGGGAAACCAGCCTCCCGCAGTTTGTCCTTCTATTTTCGATTCACTCTGTATAAAGAAATGTTCTTTTGACGTTCCAGTTATTGCTTTTAGTTTTGACCAAAGAACAATCTGTTTGAAACGTTAGCTTTTCTAGGTATCTCTCTCCTGCCATTCTGTTTCCACTTAGAAATCGGAAAGAAATTTGAGATATGCTTATTAATTAAATTCTTTATTAGCGCTTTAATTATATTATATATTCACATATAAGTATATTCTTAAATGCAAATAACATGAAATCTGTTCAGGTACTACTGTATGTAGCTGTTTATTTTTTCCCAAAGACTGTATCGGCCAATCGCAATGCGGTCGATGCAACTCCTATGGCTGGAATAGCTACGGAAATTGCCAATCTAATTTCAGTAACAGGTGGTATGACAGATGTTGGTATACCGATTTTATCTAAATCTTCGAAGATTTTTTGTACAGCTTGCAATAATTCTTTTAAATCATCTAACTATAAAGATATAAAATATATTATTAGATAATGAATATGAGGCAGTAAAATTATTTATAACAGTTACCATATCTTGTACTGTATTTGCGTTAAATAATGGATAAAAAAATAAATTCAGAACATTCAGAACATTGTTGGTATTAAAAATTCGAAATATTTAATTTTGAGGTTTTTATCAATCAATCAATCAAACAAAATAAAGGAGAACATGTGAGTTCGTCACGGAAATAGTTTTGCATTGTTGTTGTACGTTTAAGCATTGTTGGCACTACAAGTTCGTCACACAAAACAATTTGAATGCGCGAGATTTGCAAGAATATTAATTGAATTTGAAGCTAATTACCGCGCAAACTGCGCGCGGAAAAAATCTTGTTCAATTATAGTTTTGATCCTCTTTCTTTAGAGGACCTAAAGATTTCCCCTTTAATTTCGAATTTTTGGTTAAGGATTACGCCCTTCTACTCTTCCAGCCCATGTTGTGTCATAAATTAAAATGCTTATACATGTAATTGCTACTGACTTCACTGGCATTATTAATAATTCGTTTAAACGTTCCAAGATTATGCTGCTGTCAAGATGGTAGTTGACATTTAGCTTTATTCTCTGTGATGAATAGACAACATATGTGCCTTATTTTTCTGTTGCGGATAGTTTTTATCCATTCTATTATTTACAAATTAGATAATCAGGATTCCGTATATATCAGGAGGACTGATTTTCTATTCTCTGATAGTAGTCCCTAGTCTTTCTGTAGCACATTGCGCTCTCCTAGGTTTTTCTTTTTAGTTCAAGTTTAATCTAGGGTTTTAATTGCCTGTAGTTTTTTTTTGGCTGAGTTTATTTAATTGTTTTTCTATTCGACCAGGAAAACTATTTCGTTATGAAAGAATATTAATTGAAAATCTAATATCCAGATTTCTTAGGGGGATAATTATATTGAAATTAATTTTCTTATTAGTCATAATTATTTTTTGGTATCAGTTTTATAATGCGGTTAATGTTTCCGCTTTCTTCTTGTGTTAGCTAGTGTTATAATGTACCAGTGCCAAATTGTTTTCACATTGAAGGGAGCGCTGAATTGTCTAGAATGTCCAGGTAAATCTTCGAATCTAGTTTTCTTCGCATGAACCAAAAAATCCAGACAATTACAAAAGAAATTGCTTACACTATAATGTTTTCGCTGGGCGTTCTCCATACTCATGTGCGACCATATCATCAGAACTTCCAAAAGTGTGTAGCGAGATTTATCTTTCCACGCAAAACAACGTTTAGCATCGTTGTTTCAATTGCTATTTAAATTCAGTTATGGGGAGCTTTGCACCATTTAACGTTCGTTGAGCATCGTCCATGGTGATCATACGCTTATGGATAGCCGTTCTTCCTTGATAGTCCAGCCGGCCAGGTGGCCGAGAGGGCTAGGGCGTAGGCTTTCTAGTTCTCGAGTCCGCCTGGCTGTGGGTTCGAATCCCGCCGTGGGCATGGATGATTGTGTTTGTCCCGGGCTGCGTATAGATATATAACTTGTGTAAAAGGCGCAAAATGACGTAAGTAGTCGACGCCTTAATTTCTAGAACCCCCCCCCCCCTTGATAGTCCATCTATTTCCTGATGCTTGTCCAAAAACCTTAATATTTCTGGCAGCAGAAGCAAACTGATTATCCCGGATAATCCTTTCCAGCGCTCGCCAATCTGTGTTAGAGTCAACAAAATAGTAAATTACCTTAAACTGTGGATATAACATCAGGAAACACACAAGAAGCTAAACCGCTTTTCCACAACAGGGTTTATTATTATTATTATTATTATTATTATTTGGAAAAGCGGTTTGGCTTCTTGTGAATTTCCTGTGTTACAGTCATTCCACGTCACAGCGGACAAAATCGGGTGATAATTGACCTTAGGATCTCCGATTTTTCTCAAACTTTATCAGTGAATTCTAGTGGATAAAATATAAGGCATCCATAGTTTCGTTTGCCAGATAAAAATATATTTCAGTTATAATTAATTATAATTATCAGAGTCATCAAAATTTCGCGCAGCTCATCACATAAAACCCGAAGCATATCTGTCGAAGGGAATTGTCGTATATGTCAAAATTAAATTATTTTTTCCTTACTTTTCTTTATGGACTTCAAAATAAAATACGAGTGGGAAAAATGCGTTTTAATTTTATAAAGTCATATATTAACCTGAAAACGATGCTCTAAAATTATTAAAAAAAATAGAGTTTAATTCCCTCATATCGATTTCATAATACTACGAAATTATAGGATGGAATTCCAAATAGTTCCATCAATATTAAATTATTTATGAGGTCAGGTGCGCTGCTTTTGACGTATGAGCAGGAGCGAAGCCTACGCGACCATGGCACTACGTCACTTCTATTGTTGAAACGTCACGAAAACCGATGGGATATTTTAAAATTTAAAAACATGGGCCATCTACTTTTTTAATAAATCATTTTATTTTAAATTTTAAATATCTTCTTTTTTTTTAATTTCTTTTTGCATGATGTCACAAAAACAGTGCCACGGCTTGTTCAGATCCAAGGGGTCCGACATTTAAAGAAATGCTGTATGAGATTTAATAATCTCCAGATTTTGAATCCCCAGAGAAGTGAAAACCGGAAATGAAATCAGAATTTGCGAGATGACTAGAGCGAACAAGAGCGAAATAATTGACAAAACTCCGATTTTCCGGTTTCTGCGGGTTTTTCTTGCATCTGAAGATGAGGAAGATCATTTTTTGCTGAGTTTTTTGCGGATCGTTGGATGGCGCAGAGATCGGATATCAGATTTGAGACATAAAATCTGCGATAATTTTTTTGGACGGTGTGCGAGATTTTTCCGTACGACGGACCCCTCGTTTAGATCGCGTTGGCTTCCGCAGGAGCAATACCACTTATAATAAAGGCCTGAGCACTGAAACATTATTCATTGTTACATCCTCATCAGAAGGGCAAATTTAGGGCTTATTATTGGTGGAAATACGATTAAGAAGCAACACCACCTCTATCAAAGCCTGAACGCGAAAATTTCATACACTGTTACATCATCATACGGAGTCATGTTTAATTGTATTTCTACCAATAAATAAGTCCTAAATTATGACTCCGCATGACGATGTAAATGTATGAAATTTTCGAGCTCAGGCTTTGAGTCAACACCACCTAGACAGAAGGTGTTGTTTGAGCAGAGGTATGTTGTTAAGAATGCCCTATTGAGGTGATGTAACAATGTATGACGTTTCAGTGACCAGGCCTTTATTATAGGTGGAGTGGCTCAGGCGACGACCTTGAAGCGACGACCACTTTGAAATTTGGGTGGCCATTAGAACAAATATCAGGAAATATGCTAGTATTTTATACCGATTTTTAATATGTCATTTTAACTTAATATTTTCAAAATTCATGTTAAAATCATGTTAAATAAATTGTTCCTTAATTTCAATTCTATCTGAAAATAAATAGTGTCCGGTTATTTTTGGCAATATAGTGTACACTTTGAGAGAAACATGTTTTTATAGAACACCTAACCGGCTAATTTCTGTAAATTTGACTGCGAATATTTTTGTAAGAAATTATGTTAGATGACAATTAGCTCCATGGGGTTACTTACTTTGATGTAGGGAATGTATAAAGAAGTTTGAATCTTTTATAAAAATGTAGTGGTTTTTTAGGTGTCTCATTTCACGTAGAGTGACTCCTTAGTGAATTAATGAGTTCTACCACTGCGCCGTTTTACAGCTATTGCCTCTTCACGCTTTACAATGTTATCCACGGTGGATTTGGGTAATTTTAACAAGGTCCTAAATCTCAAGAATTGATTTTCCTCTTTTAAGTGATATCCAATGAAGATGCCACGTACAAAATCGCTAAGTTCCTCTATATAACCTAATTTTGTGACAAATGAATTTGATTGATGCAAATAACAGCTCGATTCAGTGTCACTAACATTCTCACCCGAACTTTCCATTTCTAAGGGGTTTCCCAACATTTTTGGCAATATAATGCATGTTATACTTACCTTACTTTGTTGTGGGCGGACTAACTTATATTACTATCTGATTTTAATTGATCTCTGAAGTTGAAGCAGTTGAAGCAATTATGTCAAATTTTAAATTGTGCCTTTTTGGATATAAGATCTTAGACTTCTTCTGCTAGCTTATGAGGAACAGTATCTCTGATAACAATTAAATAAACCCTTTCTGAAGTTCTTCTTATAGAGGATGTCATAGAAAAGGTGTGCTAAATTTTACAGACTGGTAGAGAATATAATTCTAAACAAAAAGCAATTTTTTTTGCTTTGATTTGAGGATTCGTAGAAAACAAACCTTCAAAATTATTTGCTATTACAACCCCTGGAAAAAGTTTTCCTATCTCACTGACCACCTGTTCAATGTTCCAAAAATATGTTTATTTTCGATAGATAAAGAAGGTTTACATCGAGTTGAAGATAATACATTATTGTGTAAGACGTCCGCTATTACAAACAAGCGGAATTATTATCAAATATGTCGTTCATTACCCACACAGTGCATGTTGTTTGAAAGGTACCTGGAAAAAAATATTCGTATCACTGCAGGGTTGGAAAAAATATTCGTAATTACATACAGAACATGCAATTCATCACTTACTAATATTTGGTAGCTCTGCCGTGGGCTTGTATTCGTCGTGGGACAGATGCTACAAGTTTTCGACAGGTATTGGAATCAATTACGGATCAGCTTTGGATGATAGCCGCTTTGAGTTCCTCTTTGCTAGTGGGTTTCTTTTCATTAACGTTTTTTTATCAAATAATACCATAGATTATCGATCGGGTTGAGGTCGGGTGAATTTGGAGTTCATTTCAACGCTTCTATGTTCCTTTCGTTCAAATAGTTGGTGACGGACGCAGCTGTATGACATGACGCATTGCTATGCTGATAGATGGGATCTGCATCTCCGTATTGGATCTTCGATTGTAGGGATTAAGAAGGCATCTAGAACTGAGCAAAATACATTCATTGTACCTTTCAAAATACATAACCGTCCTGGTCCTTTGGACGACATGCATCCCCATATCATCAGAGACTGGGGGAATTTGGCTCTGACAACTGACATGAAACTTCTCCGAGGAGAGCCTCCACACGAATTTTCCAGCATCATCCCCATGTCCAATGCATATGCGACATTCATCACTGAATATTACACGAGCCCACGTGTCTTCCGTCCAGTCTCTATGCTGTTTGGCCCATGTCACCCGGCCTCGAGTGTGCTTCTTCGTAAGATTATAGCTTTATTGTAATGATATCTTATCTCATAAAGCCGGTTTCTTAAGGTGCAATCTGAAACATGTACACCTGAGTTGGACCACTCTAAATTCATGTTCTTTGAAGGCATTCTTCTCATTACCTTGCAGAGCGACCTCAATCTTCGATCATCCTCTGTAACGTTGCTAGTGGATGTCCCGGTCGATGTTGGGTTTGCACAGTTCTTCTCTCCTGGATCCTCTTCCATATAGTTCGAGGACAGTTCATCAGTTCAGATACGTCCTTTTGGCTCTTTCCCCTTTGTATCTGCTCAATAATTGCTTGTTGAAACGTCTCACAATATCATGTTTTCTTGGCGCCATGTTATTTCCCTTACTTAAATGTGTACTACATATTTTTCACATTCATTGCGCATGCAAATTGTCAATACTCCTGAGTACCTCATGTTATCGTAGGGGGAGAGAACTTCTTCATTCGTATCATTCACTTCTTACGCTCTGAGATCAGTGCATTGTTATCAGAAGCAATGTGTAGGCATCATGTTACACATTAACTGTACGTCGAATATTCTGTAATTAAAATATTCTGTCATTAAACTATTCGTTAGATATAACCTTAGTCTCCTTTTCATTTAGGCACACTTTATAGTTGTAACGTTTGGTCATGTGTCAGTGAGACCACTTCATAGGGCTCTTTTCTTGGAACGAATGCTCAGTGGCACAAATTCAGGACAATTTTTGGAGCATGACATCGGTCCTTGCTAGAAGACGTCTCACTCACAGTACGCCTCCAAATGTTCTATATGCCTGATGAGTCACAGTACGTTTAGGTGTATTGTCCAAAGTTTTATTGACATTATCTTTCCTAGTGGTTGGATTAGTAGAGGAGGATTTATTAACTCACGCTCGCCGGATATAAAGTCAATGAATTTCTTTTACGGACTCCTTGGGGTTCCTCTCTACACAATCCCCTTTTCCAAATTTTAAATTCTAAGATATCTCGGATTCTTGATATCTTTCCTTCGATCACTGGCGGAAAAATCCGTCTTCCCGATAGAGATGCTTCCCCGTTACGAACTAAAAACTAGACTGCCAGAAAAGACGTCACAAAACTTTAAAGCATTATAACTGTTTTCAATAATGTCTCATATCATGTCTTAAATGTCTCATAGAAATTGAACCTCGAGCGTTTTGCTTAAAGTTATACTCTCTATAAGTCTGTAAATCTTGACATATTATTTCTAAATCATTGATTTGTGGTGATGTGTAATCTGTAGCTTTTTGTTAATACATAGATCTGATTGAAGCAAATAATAGCAGTGACTTCAAAGACTGCACTATTTGAATTCGTATATCCAAATAATTTATTATTATTGAAGTCAGGCATTTATATCATCTATTGGCTCTAACGGATACGAAATGGCATCAAACTACAAGTGATTGAAAACTGCCACAAGGAATATTCACTTATTTCCGCAATAAGATTTATTTGATGAGACGTAAGCCGAAAATATACTGGCAAATAATATGAATACCTGTGAAATGAGACAAAATATTTATTAATAGGGTGATGGTCCTCCCTTTTCATTAATTATATCTTGTACCCGATGTTGGATGAACAAATATAAGACTTTTGCACAACAGTCACAGGGATACGTAGCCACTTCTCCTGCAAAAAGGTCGCTAATTCAGAAAGACTCCTTGGAGGTGGAAACCTACTGCGCAGCTGGACCTCCAAAACCCCTTACAATACAAAGTTCAATGATATTAAGTTAGGGGACTGAGGGGAGGCCATTCGCGGTGTTGTAGTTCATCATCGTGTTCTTATACAAGTCTTGGAGTGTAAATTCGAGCAGTGTGAATGGAAGTATTATCGTCTTGGAACAGAGGTCTTTCATCAAGGAACACAGTTTGCAGCTTTGGATAAAGACGGTTGAGCAGAATACTGACATAATCCTGTACTGTAACCCGCCCATGCAGGACAACAAGCGGGCCGAGACCACGGTAAGACATCGTCCCCCATAGCATCGCTGATCCCTCTCCCTGCTTAACAGTAGAAAGGAGACAGTCAACATAGGCTTCTACTGGCGTTCTCCAAACGCAAACACATACGTTTGTCTGGAATAATATGAACGAGGCTTCTGCCCAGATGACATTCTTCCGTTGTTATGTCCAATTTCTATGCTCGCAACACCGTTTTCGTCATTTCAATGCATTGCATGGTGTCACCAATGGTTTTGAAATAGCCGCTCTGCCGTGTATGTTCGCTGCATGCAGTTCACGCCGGATAGTTCTTTGTTGATACAGCTAACTGTAGATGCGTGTTCTTCTCAGATGTTATCTGGAATGCTATTGTCTTGTGATTTCTAGCCAAAATCGTGCTTCAAAACCATCCTGTCTCTATTAGTGAGCTTCAACTTTCAGCCACTGTTGTACTTGGCAGATGGGTCTTTCCCTGTTTCTTATAGGTTCCCGTAACAGTCGACACAGTATTTCTCCCGACCCCAACATGGCCGTTTACGTTACTGAAACTCCGGCAAGACGGGCCTCCAACAATTACGCCTCCTTCGAAATCTGATAGGTCAGCCATAACGGAGTTTTCAACGCCGCAATATATTTAGCATCCGCAGGCTATCACTGCTACTAATAGGTTGATGTGTGTACATTCTCGCCCGCTAGGTGCCGCGGCTCAAACTAGAGGGCAAGACGATAGGACAGGTTTTCTTAGAGCATTGTATTTACATAGGTGTTCATATTATTTTTTTCCAATCTCTGTAAAATGCACATGGTATAATGCCAAAAACCCGTGGAGAAATGGTAGTATCAAACAAAAGAATGACAGAAATGTACATCCGTGGCTCCAGATGAAAATCTCATTTGTGGAATTGTGGTTGCTGTCCTTATTTTGTTTGATACTGGAAAATACAGTATATCTTTTTAAAACTTTCCGGAAAGGTGCTTAAGGTCTTTCTCTTATTTCTTGGATGCATACGATTGTTTATATAGGGTGTTCTCGAATAACGTGTACAAACTTGGGGGGGCAGGTTTCTTATACCAAAACAAGAAATTTCCCCATCCTAGATGTTATAGAACCTGATTTGTTAACTTGTTGTTCTTGGTGGCGCCATTTTTATTTCTGTTCATATCTCAGTTATTGTTCAAATTAGGACCCATGTTTATATGAATTTTTTTCTTATTTTGGTATAAGGAACCTATCCCCCATGTTTGTACACGTTATTCGAGAACACCCTGCATAATATTGAGTTTACACTATACTGGAATCGTATTTCCTTTACTTATGTCATTCTTTGTGTGTAATAGAAAGTGAAAAAAAATTTAATTGGATATAAATTGTAAGCTTACAACTAGAAATCTTACTTTATTTGCTAACTCCGTAGCTGAAGTAGGAGGGGAAGAGAATAGATCATTAATTTTTTTAAAAGCTGTATCCAGTTGAGTGCCAATATCGTTCGCCGATCCTAATATTCCGTCAACAACATGCTGTCCTTCTTTCAGGATGAGATCAAGAACTGCATTGATTGGTTCAATTGTTTGTTGCAAATCAGGATTGTCAATGCCGATTGCCTTTAGTTCAATAAGCCCTGCATAAGTCATAAGCGGAGATGCGGCCAACAAGTAAAATACGAAAACAAATTTTGTTAAATGAACCATATTCGTTATCTTCTGATCTATATTTCAACGGAACACTTGAAACATCTGCAAAATATAAATTATTAATTGGTGATTTAATGTATGTAATATATGTAAGTGACGTAATTTATAACAACAAATTAATAACCTCTGAATGTGAAAATTGAAGGTACTTAATATAATGAGGCAAAAGTATGGTTTTCGGGATACTTTTTTTTTATTAATTACAGATCATAGGTACAGTCTGCTTAAAAACTTCTCAGTTCACTCGCCTTTCTAATGGTGTAGTATACATCACACAAAACAACAATTTAACCATTATTACTTTTAATTTTGTTCAAACTGAGACGTGCGTGACGTCTAACTTCAGTAGTATTTGACACTAATTTAATTTATTCTGTTAACTTTTCTCCGGAATTATACACTCAAAGACCAGAGGTCATGAGCTC
This sequence comes from Rhysida immarginata, assembly GCA_023313115.1. Classification (NCBI taxonomy): domain Eukaryota; kingdom Metazoa; phylum Arthropoda; class Chilopoda; order Scolopendromorpha; family Scolopendridae; genus Rhysida; species Rhysida immarginata. Next base: position 236,377 of record JAHWFO010061155.1, read on the forward strand.
AGTAATGTGTCGGACCTATTTTTCCGACGAACAGCAGTAAGTCGACTCCACAAGAAGCTAGAAGACCTAGCGAGATGATCAGCATGCCGTCTAGATTGCCATCCACAGATCCCTAATATTAGTACGTGACGAATCCTGGATACGCATGGACCACTCCAACATGTCCCATAAATGTCCAATTGTTCAATGGGAAGCGAGCTGTCCACACTATTCGTTGGAACTCTCCTAAAGGCTCCTCAAGCCTGCACAACTTGGGCTCGATGACATGGAGCATTATCCTGCTGGACGATCGTATCTTTGTGGGGGATACACAAAGTCCAAGAAGGGGTGTAAAAGGTCACCAAGCAGCTCAATGTAGTGAGGACCGTTCAGTGATGTCTCTGGGAGGACCAACGGACCGAAACCATGTCATGCAAAGGCATCCCACACAAACATGGAACAACCAGCTGCACGATGCTTTATTGACGACTTGAGTCCATGGCTTTATGAGGTCTACGCCACACACGTAGCCTTCTTTCAGTTCTGTATAATTGGATTCGTCGGATCCCACACCATTTCCAGTCTTACAAGATCCACGTAACATGTTTACGAGCCCAAGTATTGTTGTTGCATTCGTAGTGTTACTCTGGGATTCTCCTGCCAAAAGTCATGGGATAGCACCTAATAATGTGTGGGACTTTCTCTAACCCGGCGAAGTCCACAGTGCGACGTGGCATTGATTCCACAAGTCGGTGGAAGACTTCTGAAGACATTACCAACCATTCCGACTGGGGAGCTTCCCACAATTACCCATTACGGAGCCACCACCGGCTTGCGCAGTGCATGCTTGACAACTTGGGTCCATGGCCTTCATGGGATCTGCACCACACGCGAATCCTACTATCAGCTCGTCTGAGACTCATCAGACCAGGTCACACGTTTCCAGTTATCAAGTATCCAGTCGATGTGTTATGGGCCCAGGAGAGACGTTGCTGACGATGTCTTGTTGTTAACAAGGGCACCCTCGTGGGTCTTCTGCTTCCATATCCCATGGACACCAGATTTCGTTGCACAGTTCGCATCGATACAGCTCTTGTATCACCCTGGTTAAAATCTGATGTCATCTGGCGTAATCTCAGTTGCTGTTAGCGGTGACCATCCTACTCAGACGCCTCGTTCATTGAGAAGGTGTGGTTGACCACTGCGTGGTCCATGGTGGGAGGTAATGCCGTCAAGTTGGTAATCTCGGAAGACTCTTGAAACTGTGAGCCGTGGGATGTTGAATTCTTGAGCCACCTCCGATATTGAATGACCCATACGTTGTGCTCCACATACCAGGCCAGGTTCGAACTCGGATAGCTCTCGTCGTGTAACCATTGTCACACTGAACACCTCACCATTTACTCATAACAGTGTAACTAAACCTACTGACACTGATTTCCATATTTATACTACTGCCACTTGATGCTACTGCCACTTGAAAAATAGTCCATGGTTGTTAAACCACTCTTGATCAACCTCCTGGATACGAGTCTGGGAGCGCCTACAGAAAAAGTGGTTTGTCGGTTAGAATGGACTATTCTAGCCAGACACTGGTAGTCACAGTCGGAGAGCTGTCGTGGTCGGCCACTGCGTTATCTATGGTGGGTGATATTGCCTTTCATAAGGCATTCCCTATACATACAAGCCACCGTGGATCGCGGAATGTTGAATTCCTGAACAGCATCAGAAATGGCATGTCTCATGCGTCTAGCACCCGCTATCTTGCCAAGTTCGAAGTCGGATAGTTCTCGTCGTACTTGCCGTGATTACAACGACAGGAATACAAGAAGACAAAGTGTACACGGGCGCAACCATTGTATGCTGTTTTATATTAGTCCATTATGGTCTGTAGCAGGTTCAGTTTGCATGCTGCTATCCCATTACTTTTGGCCTTTGAGTGTATGCTCTTTATTCTAATCGTTCTTTAACTTTTCCCAATTCTTATTTTTGTATTCATGAGATAACGATTTTCACTGAGATATTTTTCCCTCTCTGATTACACACTAGCGAGATCCACTGATTGGCCAACATATGGTTAATATACCTACTCAAAATTACTCCTTAAATTAACTAACCGCATTGCCAAACATTCTGTATTAAAGTTTAATCCAAAACAAAATTTTTTATGTTTTTCTTTTGAAAATGTTGAAAAATAATTTATTTATTTATTTATTTAACGATAGAAATTATTGTATCCATTAGAAGAAATAATTAAACACCCTAAATCGGTCATCTTTGCAGTTTATATATTAAGCAACAACTAAGCATTATTTCCGCGATAATGGATCATGAAGAGGACCATCATTTGAAATTTTATCCTATAATATGATCAAAATTTAATAATTAATCATAGAATGAAAAATATTAAACTATTTACAAATAGGAAAACTAGTGGGGGTTTTTTTTGTTTTTTTTTTCGTTGGTGTGTGGCTCGAGAGTTGAGAAATATGGTCTAATAAGATAACTTTTTGAACTCTAAAATAAATACTCGTTAAAAACAGATATTTAAGTAAGGGTTGTCAAAGCAACAGATCCGCTTTAATAAATTTTATTCCCAAGTAAATGTTAGAGGTTTTTCGTATTTCAATGTTATTATAGTAACACTTCTTTATAAAGAATTTACGGGAGCCAAATAAATTACTTCGTTGTATTCGATATTCGTTATATTCAAGGCATTGAAAAGCCTATCGGCCTAGTCGGGACTTCAGAATTGGCACATTATGCACGAGGTCGGTTGTATCAAAATTCGATATAACGAAGTTATACTGTATTAACATTTATTAAATTCCAATCAAATTATTAAATTATAAACCATTTCAGAATCGTAATTCAATGACTGCAAAGTGATAAAGAAACGAATTGTGACTCCACTCTTCTTTTAAACCTCCTGCGAAGGTATCTCCGTCGATTAATTGCCGTCGAAGGTGTGAATGTTATAATACAAGGCCATAACGTATCTTTCTTTCTAGGTATATAAAGAAGGATGTTTGTTTGTTTGTTTGTGGGTTTGTTTGTTTGTTTGTTTCTTATGCAAATCTACAGTTTTATTCCGATCTTGATGAAAGTTTGCATACTTGACCTTCAAACCATGAGGAAGGTCACTGTCTACCTCAGATTTCAGAAAAATATCAATTATCGATAAAAAAATTCATGGTTATGGAAGGGCATATTAATGAGAAATATCTCATGACCAACAATGCAAGGCAAAGTTTGTGCAACAATAGGCCCGTCGTGTTCGCATCAACAATGGTCTCAATGTGCAATTCACCAATAACAATGAGCACAAAATTATTCAAAGAATTATAACAATGCACATAAAATGATGATGCAATGATAGAAAGTTCTTTTCAAAGAATTATAACAATGAACATAAAATGATGATGCAATCACAGAACATTCGTTCCCAAGAATTATTATTAATGAACAGGAAATGGATATAATAGACGATATAGATAGAGCAGTCTCTCTCGATGAGGCAAAGGAGGTACACGTGTCTTCCTCCAGCTCCCTAACAAGCGTTCAGACGATTGGGAAAAGTGTGTGTGTTTCTTTGTGAATGTGTGTGTGTGTTTATCTACAAGCGTAATTATCCCGGGCAATGCCGGGTCCTCTGCTAGTTCTATATATATAAAGAAGGATGTTTGTTCGTTTGTTTGTTTTTTATACAAATCTACAGTTTTATTCCGTTCTTGATAAAATTTCGCATACATGACCTTCAAAGCATGAGGAAGGTCATTGTCTACCTCAGATTTCGAAAAAATAATAATTATTCAGGCTTTTCTTAGAAATGAGAATTCTTAGTACTTAATTTCTTGAAAATCTTTAAAAATGATCAGTAACTGGAGATAATGAAGAGTTAGCAGACTATTGAGAAAGAGTGAAAGACGATAGAGGAAGAACTCTTTTAGCTCCGTGCTGTATTGAGCAAATGGTAAGCAATTAAATAGAAGAATCGGCGACCGCTAGACTACACAAAGTGATGAATGGCCAATTTTTGCTTCAAGACATCGAAAGAAGAAAGGAAATTGCAACAACATCAAGTGTACATGTAAAGTAAGATTACGTGAGTAAAAAATTACTTAGACTAGAAGGCATCCTTGGAGAGGTCCATCCATTGTGAGCCTTTAAAAAATTTTTTTTCGGTAAATCAAGTCCCGGTATATCACCTACAATGGATTTTTTCGGATTTTTCTTAGAATGGATAGTCCCTTCGCTCTATATTGTAGTGATTGAGTTATTATTTAACCAATTTGGAGGTTTAATTTATCTTTTTGAGGTTGTTCTGTTTACCTACAAGCGTAATTTCCCGGGCAACGCCGGGTCTTCTGCTAGTAGAAATATAAAATACGAGCACTCACGTAGTTCATGTGGTCTTCCGCTTCTGAAGACATACACAGGGTGAGGCATTTATCTTGAGACTACTGAATATCTCGTTAACTAAGCATTGTACGAAAAAATGTCCAAATTCAAAAGTGAATTATTTCGCGAGGGAAATTCATAATTTAAAAATATCCCCCTCCCCTTGTGAGGGGGTAACTTTGAAATCTTAAATAGGAACCCCTATTTTTAATGGTACATTCAGATTGTACACAATATTCGAGAAATGTGTTATTCTTGGTGTTTTTTCAATTGAGCCAACCGTTTAGGAGATAGAGGCCCTGAAAGTGTGGAACTTTTAAAGTTTTGAACCCAATTTTATCGATGAAGACAAAGAGATAGAAGTGGGTCTGCAGATATTCCTGTTATATTTTTGATCGTCTTTAAGAATCCGAAGTCAAAATTTCAAAAATTCAAAATTTTTTAGTGCACAAGTAAACTCTTGGGGGCAGCAGTCCTATGGAGACAGAGTCTATGCGTGTATTGAAAAATATTGGATTTTTGAAATTCTGACTTCGGTTTCTTAAAGACCATTAAAAAGTAGAATAACAAGAGACGCGGATACTTTTCCAGAATCAGGTCGTGGACACTTTTCGGAATCATTTCATTACCTGTAATGTCCTCTCCGTCGAATCCTTTTATCCTGGATATCTGATAAAACATAAGGTGTGTTAAGAAAGTATAAATATAGGTCTGCAATCAGGGTTTTGAAACATTTATTTCGAACAAAATAGTTTTATGAACAGAAATTACATTTTGAATGTCTGCGCAGTAAATAAACAAAATATCACACATTTGTTGCAAATAGTTTTCGAATAAATGGAAAAAAATAGGAATAATACAGAATTTTGCTGTTAAGAAATTATAAATACACCCGTCAAAATTAGCCTTTCACATAGAATTAATGCTGCTTATACTTAATGAAGCTATCATTTGCTCCAATCAACTTAAATACTCGATCAGGCGTGCCTGCTACCGAGTTTTTTAAACTGCTTGCCCTTCAGCTTGTCCCATGCACGATAAATGTCTACTTTTAAATCGTTGGCATATGAAAATTGCCTGTTGTTTGCATGAACAAGGTGTACTAACATTGCCCACACATTCGCCATCGGATTTAGGTGCGGACTTCTGGATTGTCAGTGGAGGACAGTTATTTGTTGCTCTCCAAACCATTTTGTTGAGTGCGCTGTATGGCATAAAGCATTGTCTTGTTGGAATGTCCAAGAGTTTCCGTCGTTGACCTTGTCGACATCCCTTTTCTGCTTGCTAGATCAAAAACTTTCCTCTTGGCCCTTTCTATCAGTTTGGCTTTTGTCCACTCCTTTTGTTTTTCCCATATGGGTCACCTTTATTGAAGATATTCTGAATGGCACCAACAGATCGTCCCACTTTTGCTGAAATATACCTATATGGTTACCCTTGATTTCAGAAAGTAAACGTTTCTCATTTCTTCTGGATTTAAATGTGTATCACGTGGCATTGTAGAATTATCGTTTGCAAACAAAATAAAACTGTGTGGTTTGCCTTTTAGGCGTACCATAAACTGATATGCATATGTTGCAACTACTGTAGTTGGCTGTACCACTTCTGGAAGGGGTGTATTTATAATTTCTTAACAGCAAAATTCTGCATTATTCCTATTTTTTTCCATTTATTCGAAAACTATTTACCACAAATATGTGATAGTTTGTTTATTTACTGTGCAGACATTCAAAATGTAATTTCTTAATTTCTTAAACCTTAATTGCAAACGTGTATTTATACTTTCTTAATACACCTTAGTCATGTAAAAGGGAGGAAATGACCTAGATGTTAATACTCCCATTAACTTAAACCAATTATGATGCATTGTGCAGATCAAGATTTTATCGTACAAACCATTTTTTTTTGTTTATGGGATCACTGCAGACACGGGTAGAGAATAAAGTGTTCAAGTGTCCTAAAGACTGTTGAGTATTCAAAGTGGAAGCCTAATGAGAGGGCAATCACTTTGCTAGCCAGACAGTACTTGTACAGATTGTATCGGTGTCCGAATCGTGGAGGTGACGAGCTAGAAACTCATGGTCCCTGGTTCTAATCCAGGTCACGAAAATTTCGCTCTCTTTTTTCATCTTAAACATATTTGCCTTATGATGGAGCATTATCTCCAATATTTAATCATTAATTTGTTAAGAGGTTAATATTTGTTAAAAACCAAAGTAAACTGAAGGATAAACTAGGAGACATAAGTGGTTCTTAATTAACTGTTCTTACTGAAGAATGCATTAATTTTACGAGGTTCACATTTTTACATGTCAAAGTTTGAAATTACTTTGAAGTATTAATAAAGTATGTGAAAAAAATCTCATACGAAAAAGCAGTTTCCAAAAGAAAATTTTGAAGAATCTTTCTATATATATATATAAAGAAGGATGTTTGTTTGTTTGTGGGTTTGTTTGTTTGTTTTTTATACAAATCTACAGTTTTATTCCGATCTTGATAAAATTTCGCATACATGACCTTCAAAGTCTACCTCAGATTTCGAAAAAATAATAATTATTGATAAAAAATCGATATTCATGGTTATGGCAGGGCATATTAGTGAGAAATATCTCATGACCAACAATGCAAGACAAAGTTTTTGCAACAATATCTATCAACAATGGTATCAACACGAAATTCACAAACACTCTGCACGGACCAACAATATATATCTCATGACCAACAGTGCAAGCAAAGTTTGTGCAACAATAGGTATCAACAATGGTGACAACACGCAATTCACACTACGCTCGGACCAAGAACAGATATCTCATGACCAACAATGCAAGGCAAAATTTGTGCAACAATAGGCCCGTCGTGTTCTCATCAACAATGGTATCAACGCGCAATTCACCAATAACAATGAGCACAAAATGATGATGCAATGATAAAGCAATCCTTTCCAAGAATTATAACAATGAACATAAAATGATGATGCAATAAGGATAAGTTTCAATTTATAACAATGCATAGAATTCCTGTTATTCAGGTTTTTTCTTAGAAAAGAGAGTTCTTAGTACTTAACAATTTCTTGCAAATCTTTAAAAATGATCAGTAACTGGAGATAATGAAGAGTTAGCAGATTATTGAGAAAGAGTGAAAAGACGACAGAGGAAGCACTCCTTTAGCTCCGTGCTGTATTGAGCAAATGGGAAGCAAGTAAATAGAAGAATCGGCGCCCGCTGGACTACACAAAGTGATGAATGGCCAAATTTTGCTTCAACACATCGAGAGAAGAGTGGAAATTGCAACAACATCAAGGGTACATCTGAAGTAAGATTACGTGAGTAAGAAATTATTGTAGAGTTCCATCCTTTAAAATTTTTTTTTCGAATTTTAATTAAGTATTTTTACTGTATTAATTCTAAGCATTTTCATGTGTTTATTTTTAAGATATTGCAAAATTTAATTTAATTTTTTGAGATTGTTCTGTTTACCTACAAGTGTAATTATTACCTTTGCTAGTTGCCATATAAGGAAAACGAAATTAATAAATTTAAAAAAAGAGCCTAACTTCATGTCTACATGTTCAAATGTTGTAAAGGGGTGACGAACATGTTATTCTTAACGACTGAAACTTCTGTTAACTGGAAGCAAATGACTAGTAATCTTTTATTTTCATTGCGTCGTTTCACGTTTACTTGCTGTCTACAAGTATGGGAAGAAGATTAATATCGCGAATATGCTAATTTTAATTTTTAGAATACGAAATAACTTTTTTTTTTCTCTTTGGTTGGCCTGGCTAACTCTGGCTCCTAACTTTGCAAGATCGAATCCTACCTCCTTCTATTTTTCCACCTAACATTTTAGAATAAATTCCATAATGTACGCTTTTATTTGAATAAAGGTAAACTAACTATTTAAATGACCTTTGTCGAATGTCCTAAGAATCTTTGGCCAAAGCATTAGGATTTTTTATACATTTCATTTTTAATGCAGGGCTCCCGAATGAGTGGTGAAATTTCATATGAATATCATAATAAAAGTTTTTTAAACAGCAACATATTTCATCTTATTCCGTAGATTTCGAACTTTACACATTAGATTTATTCTCAAAGTGGCATATAAGACTGGAAATTTTCAATGTAGAAAAACTTTTGATTTCATTAGAAAAAAGTGTAAATACTCGGGAAGTTTCACGGGAACAAGGAAATGACTCAATTTTGGGCTCCGCCGACTTCAATCTATCATTTAATACTTCACGTACAAATTTCTGTAATCTAGCGTCTTCCATATTGCTGATAAGAAAAAAGAAACTTTTCTATGTAAACAAATATGATTTAGGAGTTCTATGAAAAGCAACTGTCAGAAACCATAAATGGAGAATTTTAAGAGCAAGCCCGAATGTGCTCAAGAAATTTTTGAAACATACCGCCAGAAAACTTTATGCGGCTTAGATTAAGAAGGTTAAAGACTAATTAAACCTTACGAGAAACTATTGTGTGGCTTAGAATCGATGACGGTAGCCTATATTGTTTTATTTCAATTTTTTATTCAATATGCACGTTTGGATAAAGACTGATTATTTTTATGTGTTTGTAAAATTCATAGGTTTGTATAGACTTCTAAATAGGGCAAATTAAAGCATACTTTAGATATTTTACTGAAAATTTGCACGTAAGTTCTTTGGATTAGCATTTCTTAGCAAAACCTCATTTCCTCGGAAGAAATGTAAAGTATAAGCTTCTAGGAAAAGAAGACCTCATTGCCGAAAAGCCAAGAAAATCTATTTGGCCTTTCGAGGTTCTTCTACTGTCCTTTTCAATAATACTTTGTCTATAGAATTTTTCTTTTAAAAGGTCTCCACTTTGATCATGTTGGTGAGGAGCAATAAGGCAATGAATGGTTGTGACGAGCAATAAATTAGATGCATGTTTATTCTTATAACAAAGCAGACTAAATTAAAGGAAATGGGCAAAGAATATGAAAATGTATATTTTGGTTATCTACTATACCATTATTCCTTCCTGAACTATTCTAAGCCTATGCATATTATTCTTATTAGTATAAAAATGTGCCTGAAAGGTGTGATATACAATGAAAAAAAGTTACCTGCTTTATACGGATCAGAATTCAAAAAGTGGCTTGAAATGGATAAACTCAACTAGTATCACGCTTTTTTTTGTTTATGAAACATATATTTAATCGAGATCCAGCTGCGAAGTTTATCATCCAGATGCCCAAACCATTAATGGAAATACTTTTCATTTATGACGCAATTCTCTGCGAATGGCTCTAATAACGAAACACGGAAACGTTGACTTCAAAATTATTCATATAAAATTCTTCATTTTAGCACAAAATTAATTACTAATTAAGTAATAGTCGAGGAGAGGAAAATCTTGTACTATTCAGAAGCACACAAAACTGCAGGAATCATAAGACATATAGGGCGAATTCGCAAACAAATAAATATATTCTTCTAATTTAGGAGGAAACTTATTTTTTTAAACTTAGACCAACATATATCTAACTAGATGAGAACGAAATTGTTCGTTTTATGTGCTTTCTGAGGTATGAATCCGACTATGACTCCTTTACCTTCATATTCTTACATGAGATAAAATAAAGGCAAGAGAAGAGACAAACATACATAAAATAAAAGGACACGTGTATGAAGTTTATCCATGAATTTTCTGCATTGCACAAATGATATTAGTCAGCTTGAATGATATTACCTATTATAATTTTGAATATTTCATTTAGAAATTTTATTTAAAAATGAATCATTAAACTAACATGGATGATATAATAGTGCCTTTTAATATTATGGACAAAATAATTGTAATTAGATATTTACGTGATTACAATCGGATAGAAGGTGCAGTGTAGTGATTGATATGCCTGTTTACGATCTACGAAAATTAATGGTAACAATGATCTTCCTTGTTAACCATCTTTTAGCAAGAGATCTTCCCGCAATTTTCTACGGATAAGCATGCCTTTTAATTTCGTGCATTTACCTTTGCTTCCTTGTATTGTCATTGTATTAACCAGTGTGAAAAGTGACAATTTTTAGTGTGTTATTGCCTATATTCCTCTGCCGTATTGTGATTTTATTCGCACGCAATGTCGCTATCAATTATATATTACAGATGATAGCAATCACTTAATACGTTGCTATCTCTCTCTCTCTCTCTCTCTCTCTCTCTCTTTCACACATATGCGCGCACACAGCCACTCGCAAAATGATTAATGTTTTCACACAATATTATCAATTAATATTGGCATTTCTAGGATTTATTTTTAAGAATTTTCCAAGAAAATAGCGAAAGATTTGAATATAACACTGTTTGATATTTTTTGAATTTCAGGCGAATAAAATTCTTTGCGCAGTATCATTAATACATTGATCCATCCTGACATCGTTCCTAGAAATTTATGGTGAGGTGGTCAAAATGGATAGAAAATTATATGCAAGATTTCATATCATCATTTTAGAATTATTATTAACTCAAGGTTTACTTGATTTCCTTGCTTTCTAGATATAATAACATTGAAAATACTACACTGCTATAAAAGTAAATATTATGCTGGGTATATATAACATAATTACGTGAGTTTTTTTTTTAATATTGAGTAAATCGTGCCTACGCCAAAAAATAACTACGATTTGATAGAATAGTGACTTAAATCTATCATCTATATAGGGGAGACATTTTATATAATCGGAACGGAGAACCGAAAATTAGTGGACAAATAATTAGGAAAAAAAATATTCGGGACTGTCCTGGCAAAATCGGAATGTCTGGTTATCTTAGTTTTACATACACAAGCTAATTAGGCCATTATACGGCGGATATTCATATATTTCCAGAAAAAATGAAGGAAGAAACCATACTGGCCATTTAGAATCGACTGGAATGGAAAATGGACACCAACTCAGATGAAGAAAGAGTGAATTGTGAGAGGGCGAATGAAATGCCATAAAAGTGAAATGTGCAATTCAGATGTGCAATTACAGGTTAGATGTTATGTCTAAGTGAAACGATCCGAAAGGGATGTAGCATTGTTGACTGGGGTAAAATGTTATAGTGCTTGCAAAAAAGAAAAGACGGAGCGGGAATGCTAATACACAAGAGGACAATAAAATACAGGGTCTATCAGGTTCGATGGTCATAAAGTACCTAGCGTTGTTCTCCGCAAAATTCTAAGCATAATTTTCCTTATCCATTTTTCAAAATTCTCAAAAAAAAAATGCTTGAAATCGTTATCTAAAGTTTGGCTATTACGACGTAATTCTAAGCCTTCTGACGTAATTCATCCATGCCGTAATGAATTGATATTTTAAATTAACGAAAATTCATAGCTAAAAATCATCATAGCTGCCAAACTGACTCAATGCTGATAGGAAATATCGTATATAGTCAAGAATTGTATAAGTGATAGATTGTTATGGGTAAGATTGAAGGTAGGGTGCTTTTCAATCCTTTCGTAATAATAATTTTTTTTTATCTATGTACACTGCTTAGCAATGAAATTGCATCTAAACATCTGAACACACCTTTACTATGTTATGGAGCCAAGACGTGCACTCGTTTGTACAGGGTGTCCTAACGGAAAGCGGCATCAGTAGGTAGTAGCACCACCTCTAGCGGCGATGCATTGTTCTAGCCGCAGGTGTAGGTGATCATACAGGTGGCGAATGTCATCTTGGGGTACGTTTGCCCAGGCCTGGTGAACCTGCTGTGTCAGTTCATGGAGATCCCGGGATGATCGTAAACGACGTCCCACCATGTCCCACACGTGCTCAATTGGCGATAGGTCTGGGGACCTCGTGTGCAGAAAGGGCAGTAATACGGCCTGCAGAATCTCTGTGACGTACCGTGCTGCTGTCAGGATGCCTTGGATGGTGAATAAAGGCGTTCTGGTATTGTAGTCGATGGCACCCCAGACCATGATCCCGGGTGTTGGTCCACGATGGCGATACCGGATGCATTGTTCATTGGTCCAAACAAATGCGGTCTGTCGTCGGTGTCCAAACAAAAGCGGGATTCGTCGCTGAAGACCACCGGGCCCCATTCCATTCGCCAGCCCACTCGTTCACGACACCATTGCAGTCGTATCGCGCGGTGCTCAGGTGTCAAAGGAAAACATAACAATGGACGCCTGGCAGACATTGTCGTGGCGTGTAACCGGCATGCTATTGTCGCTATTGACACTGGAGCAGTACCCTGAATAGTGATGTTGCCGCGCAGTTGCCACAGGGTGATGGTTCTGTCCGCTAACGCTGTACGCAGTATCCGCCTATCGGTACGAGCTGACCTGCTTCTCCGGGCCCCAGAGCCTGGTGTTCTGGCATGTGTGCCTTCCTCTCGCTATTGTCTCCAACATCGTCCTACCGTCCGTGCGTCCCGCGACACATGGACAGCAATCCGTCTGGTTGACCACCCAGCCTCGGAGAGGCCAATAATCCGACCTCGTTCAAAGTCCGTTAATTGCGTGAACGGTTGTCGTTGTCGTCGTCGCGGCATTGAAACCGTTGTGCGGATTACAGTACTGTCCGTTCACAAGGCAGTTGCTTCCTCCCTACAGCATGGAACGTCTCTCACAGGTATCAACTGATGAGCCTATACAGGCACCCGCACACCCTGTATCAACCCAAATGGTGATGTCCCGTGAGCATGCATCTAATCGTTTACTAGTCGGAGGTAGACAAGCCCCCCCACTAAATATGGATTAGGTCGGATAACTCCTTGTTGGTGGGGCAATTTCATTGCAAAGCAGTGTAGATGAACGGTAATCATAATGTAAAAGATTCCAAGATGCTATGGTGTTATTATAATGTTCCGCTTAGTTTTTTTATTTAATGGTAAGGGAGCGGGTTTTTAGTGTAACCCTATTTTAGTTTGTTACATGTGTTCTTATTTAGGGTTATCTTTTACAATTTTTAAAATCACTTGAGTATCAATAGTTGCCGTGACTTTCTATTGTTGGAGAGATGGCTTGCTCGCTAATTTTGGTTCTGTGGGCAGTTGTTCTGGTTGGTGCTCTTGGGCCAACCAGCTCGCTCCTGCTGCGTTTTTATTTTTTATTTATTTATTTATTTATTTATTTATTTATTGAGGATACAGGATAAATCTAACCAGGCCAGTATGTCCGAACAGCCGACAAGGTAGGTCCCTAGTTAGGAAAAAAAAATCGAAATAAATTTACAATAAAGCAAACAATTAGGTTAGTACAAAAGTAAACAAACCAACACAAGTGAATTAAAAAAGGGTTAATGTATTAAGAGTTAAATAGAAAATTTTTTAATTTAAGTTTTAAATATGGCGATGTTCCGGGAAATACGCACCTTCAACGATAAGGAAGACCAAAGCTTAATAGTGACGATGGAAACAGAACGTAACTGGTAGTTCCTTCTTACCATGGGAATCCTCAATAGGTGAGCAGAACGAGTGGCATAAGAACGAAGCTCGCTCTGATATTGAATGGGAAAAGGAAATGAGAGAGAAACTTGACGAGAAAATACCTTATAAGTAAACATTGCGAGATTGCTTAAGTAGAGTTGGTAAATAGTTAGGATTCAATGACAATTCAATAAGTGAGAAACCGGGGCTGGTTTACGAAGTTTAAGAAATCTCTTTTGTATTCTAAAAAGACGCAATAAATTAGAATTTGAAGATGCACCCCAAAATAAAATTCCATAAGAGAGTCGGGAATGTATTAATGAGAAATTTAAAGGAAGTAGAATAGGAGAG